>JBBMKA010000015.1:1484379-1527946 GCA_037833695.1 Sechiopsis laciniata | reverse complement strand
CCCTTTTTATTTCCAATCACTTTCAAATTACAACTCCAAAATACCTTTATTTTGCAACAAACTCTTGGGTTATTACAACTATAAACAAATGTATATCGTGAAAATTTTCAAGAAATCCCTGAATTACTTAGAATTGATCGTGCACAAGATCCCTCTTATTTAGATATGCTGTCATAGTTCATTTATGTATCAAATACCATAAGCATTTTTGGATTCACAAAATCAAAATGAATATAAGTTAAGTCGTATCATGGACTTGCTAGTAACCACACGTGAGATTACAAAATTTGAATTCCTTCTCTTTAAATGTTGTTGAATAAAAAAAAAAATTGACAATAGAACTATGTTTTTTTTTTTTAAGTTGCGTTGAATTTTCAAACTAATTACAAGAATTAAAATTTTTAGGTAAAAATACAAAACTTAATAAATAGTGTTTTGAGAAAAACAATCAAACAAAAATTGAGAAAACTCAGTCATTATAGCTTGAAAAGTTGAAGACTTGAATTTATTTTCAATAAGAGAAAAAGAAAAAAAAAAGAAAAGAAAAGAAAAGGAAATGATGAAAATGAAGGGGTAAGCAAAGCAAAACAAAGCATTGGTTTCAGTTCAAGAAAAGAGAATTTTGTGAGTGTGAGGAAGCTAGAAAGGTAGGCCAATGAGTTGTTAAGGGACAAATCCATACATTAAAGTTGAAGTCTAAAAGAAAAAAAAAAAAAAAAATCCTTTTTCTTCCCATGAAGAAAAAAACCATAAAAAAGTGAAGAAAAAAGGAATCAAGCCCCTAAACTTATTTGCCTTTTCTTCTTCTTCTTTTTCATCCTCCCATCCTCTCAAAACTAATCCCTCTCATTCTTATTCTTAATAAAATAAAATAAAATCAATCAATCAATCCATGTATTTTAGTGTTTGTTCAATTTTTATTTCATCATGTTCTTTAAAAAATATATATGAAAATTAATCCTCTTAGTAGATTTCTTGTTAACTTTTCTTTACAAAAAGTACTCAGTATTAACTTAATCTAAAATTTACTCTTTTTTGTTTTTGTTATTTCTGGTATTAAATTTATTATTATTAAATCAATTTGAATCAAAATTAACTTTAAATTTATCGAATAATTTTAAGTTTTATTTTTAAGTACAAAAATTAAAAGGAAATATTTAAAAGTTTATAGACCAAAATAAAAGTAGAATAATCTACTTTTTTTTGTAACTATTATGGGTTGACGACGAACACAGTGTTTTTAAAAAAAAATAAAAATAAATAAATTTGACAATTTGAGGGATCAGGGAACTTGAACCTACAACCTCTTCACTAAATTATACATGATACTATTAGTAATCTATTCTTGTTGGCAGTGGTCAGATGTTCTTGAAAACCAAAAAATTATGAAATTTAATTCATAATGTTCACTTGTATAAGAATTAATTTGTTACGGTTTTTCATGACCAAATGTTGTAGAGCAGGGTTGATTGTCATGAACACTCATGGATAAGGGTGACATAGTTGGTCGAAGCTTTGAACTAGAGATGTCCATTTTTCCTATGGGGCGGTGAATCCCCGAATAGACGGTGAATGAGGGAGTGAGTGGGGATGAAAAAGCCCACGCAAACTAAACGGGGACGGGGACGGGGAATGTATTCCTCATCCCCGTTTCCCGTTCATATTTTTATATATTTTTTAATTTTTCTAAATACATTTGTATACATAAAGTAGTAAAAATACTTCTTTGAATTAATATTTTACTTACCTAATTAATTACTTAATTAAAAATCAATAAACATTTCTTTTAATATTGAAAAAGGGTAATGGTAGGGAATGACTAAATTTAGAGAACAAATAGAGGTCATGACTACTTTGTCGTGGACTTTAAATCGATGGCTAAAAAAAATTCAGGAGAAGAGTTAAATGGGGAATAATTTTACCCGTGGGGAACTTGATCCCCATGATTTCCCTGCGGTGAATCCTCGCCCTGTTCCTTGCAAAATTTTATGATGAATTTTGCAAAGGATGGGGATTGAAATGAGTAGCGAGGATGAGATGGTAAAGCCATTTCCGTCCCCACCCTGCACCGTGGACATCTCTACTTTGAACTTTGAAAATATGTTTTCCTTCAAATCCTACGTTGGAAACCCACTTATAATATTAATTTGTAGATACCCCCAATTCGATGTCGTGAACGCTCCTAGGTTGCCATTGGGTCATGAAATTGTTGTTTTTTTATTTTTAACTTGAAAATATATTTGTTATTTACTTTCAAATTTTAAATAAATTCACACAATAACTTCTCATTTTAATTGATATTATGACGGATAGATTTTAAAGGCTTTAAAAAAACATTTTAAAAAAATTTGGAGGGTAAAAAGTCCAAAAATAGTATTGAAAATAAAATAAATATATGCTTATATAATCAAGTAAAAAAAATTAAATTAATATTATATTCAAGTTTAGTTCAAACTAATTTTAAGTCTAATTCATAAATCAAATCAACTTATTTGAATTAGTTGATAATCAACTCAAATTGAGTTGAGTTTATGGAGTTATTGAGACGGTTAGGTTATTGAACATCCTTATTCACAAATAGGCTAAATTATCAAACATACTGCTGAATTATGGGATTTGTGTCAAATATGCTCATAAACTTTGAAAAGTTAAAAAAAAAACCCTTAAACTTAAAAAAATGTTTCAAAAGTACGTTTATCATTAACTTTGGATGGAAACAGTTCAAGTTTTGTTTCAAATACATCTCTAAATTTTAAAAAAGTTTCAAAAATACCTTTTGCCTTAAAATTGTTTTTTAAAAAATCTTTATCTATAATTTTTTTTATGAATATATTATACATAAAATGGTAAGAAATTTCTTTTAAAATTTATGAGAAATTAAAATTTCTTTTTATAAAATCAAATAATGAGATTTAATATATTACTAACATTTGAAATTTCAAACTTGATGAGAAAAAAGTTTTCGTTGTCTGATGAGGGAGAAATGTTTGAAATCATTTGGCATTTTCAACCAAATAGTATTAAGGAAATCATAGTTTAAGAAAAAGTGTTTCATTTGGACTTGTTTTTGCATATTACACACAAGTTGGGATTCAAGTGCGTAGATCGACATCTTCTTTAGAGAGTGTCATGGGTATTTAATTTCGTGTTGAAGATCGTCTAAACGAAAATTTTGATTTTCTTAGGAAGAACTAGCGACCAAAATTTTTTTTCTGATAGATAGCTTGTTTGTTGAGATGCGAAGTTTCACAACAAAAGTTTTAACTCTATCCCAAAAAAAAAAAAAAGAAGTTGTTAGACAAAACCTTCCACAATTTTTAAATAGATTTGTTGTTTATCATTCTATCAAAATTAACAATAGAATTTGGAGTTTATAACTTTAAGATATACTTAAACTTCCTCGATTCTTCTTATCAATTTTTAATATATCATTAAACTGAAAAATTTAAAGCATGTTATGTTATATAACCATCCAAAAAATATTAGCTAGTTTGAACTAAGATTTCGTGACCTTATTTTTCAAATGGTCATTACAAAATTTCAAATGTTAATAATAAATTAAATCTCATTATTTCTTTTTATAAAAGTTATATTAATTATAAATTCTCATAAAATTTAAAAGAAATTGTTTACAATTTTATGTTTGAAATATTTAAAACAAAACTTTAATATATTCCTAAAATATTTTATTGACAAAGATTTTTTTAACATGTGTGAGATCTGATATTTTTGAAACCAACATAGAGTGGTTCAAATGGTCAAAGAGAGTCTTAAGGTACTAATGAGTTCAATTCATAGTGACCACTTACCTAAGAATTAATTTGATGATATTTTTTAAACTTTTTTAAAGTTTAAGAGTATATTTAAGACAAAACTTTAACGGTTTCCATCAAAATTAAGGGTAAGGATACTTTTGAAATATTTTTTAAAGTTTAAAAGTATTTTTGAAACTTTTCAATTCAAAGGCACATTTGATACAAACTTCATAGTTTAGGGATATGTTTGATATAAAAAAAAAAGAAAAAAACTCAATTAATAAATAATAAAATAATAAAAAAATAAAAAAACTCCCTCTCTCACTCCCTCTCTATACAGTCCTCTCAAGTGTCATTTTCTCACATATACTTCACACAAAAGAAACAACCATTCACTTCATATACCTTGTCATTTCTCTCTCTCTTTCTCAAATCTCTTCAACCACTCTCTTAAATTTGATCAAACCCTATCTCAAAAGAAGAACCAGAAATTTCATTCTCTCTTTCATTTTTTTTCTCTCATCCCAAATTTTAAGTTTCAAATTTGAAAACCCCATCTTCCAAAAATCTCCAAAAAGAACCCACAAATTATAAATCCTCTTCCAATATTTTTCCATCAACTTGGTTTTAACTTACAAGTATCAAAATCAAAGAATATCTCTCCAAAAGTTGAGATTAAATCTTCAACAAGTAGAAGATCTAGAAGAAGGAAAATAAAATGGAACTTTTTCCAGCTCAACCAGATTTGTCTCTTCAAATTAGTCCTCCAAATTCTTCAACAAATTCAAAACCCTCTTCCAATGGCAATTGGATAAGGCAGCCCATTTCTTCTATTGCTTCTCAACAGCCTTCAGATTTGGTCTTTTGGAGCAATAAATTGCCTTCTCCTAATACTTCTTCTAATTTTGACCCTTCTCTTTCTAACCCTAATTCCTCCAATTTCCTCCACCACCATTTCCCGAGCGCTACCGCCGCCACTCCTGCTGCTTTGAATGGCGACGGTGGCGGGCTCTTCCACCACCATCTCCACGATCTCCACCATCAAGGGCTTGGATTCTTGAGACCCATTAGGGGAATTCCGGTGTATCAAAACCCACCTTCTTCCTCCTCTTCTTACTCGATATTCGGTGGTGGCAGTGGCGGTGGTGCGGGCAGTCAGTTTAATTACAACGGCCTCCGATCGAGGTTTTTGTCGAGGTTCCCGGCTAAACGGAACATCCGAGCACCAAGAATGCGGTGGACCACCACTCTCCATGCTCGTTTTCTTCATGCTGTTGAGCTTTTGGGTGGCCATGAAAGTAAGCAAAAGCTACACTCATATCTCTTTATCTCTAACTTTCTCTCTCTCTCTCTCTTGGTTTGTTTTTTTCAATCTCTTTTGCTTTGGCTTTAGGAGATGAGATTAGAAAACCCAGATTAATTTTTTTTTTTCTAATAATTAAAAAAAAAGAAAAACTATTCTTCTCTATCTTTCTAGAAAGTTGGCAAATTTTCATTTATCTTTGAGGTTTTTCTTTAAATGCCTCTTTTGTTGGGCTTGTAAGAGATTAATTGAAAAAACCCAGTTTTTTTTTTTTTTTTTTTTTTTTTTTTCATTCTTTAGTTTCTGACCAAAAAATTTTCAAAATTTCATCTCTCCCTGTTTCTTAAACTTTTAGGGGATGAGATTGAAAAGTCCCAAATTTTATCTCTTTGCAAAAAAAAAAAAAAAAAAAAAAAAAAAAATTAAAATCTATCGGGTTTCGAATTGTAAGAGATGAGATTGAAAAAACCCAGTTTTTGTTGGTTTTTTTTTTCCAAGTTTCTTTTTCGAAAAAAAAACTTAAACATTTCCCCTTTTATTTGTTCATTTTTCCGCACTGCCTTCAACAGGTAAAAGATGAGAGAGAAAGTGAATTTTCCAAAAGGAAAATAAAACATTCTTTCTAAAAGCCATGAATTCCATTATTCTAATTTTATATCTGATTTTGTTTTTTTTTTCCATTATTTTTTCAATGTGGGATTTGATTATTAGGAGCAACACCAAAATCAGTTCTTGAGCTTATGGATGTCAAAGATCTCACCTTGGCTCATGTCAAGTCCCATTTGCAGGTTTGAATACAATCAACTCTCTTTCTTCTATTTTCTCTCTCTATAAATGAAAAAAAAACTTTAATAAATAAAAAAAATAAATCTGGGTTCAAATAATTAGGAGTAAACTGTGGTAGGTTGCAAGCTGGTGAGATTATGAAGAAGTTTTTGCATTATTGTACTTGAAAAATTAAAAAGCCTTAATTTTAATTAATAAAATTTCAAACTTCAAGGGGGTTATAAATTTCTTGCAGAGATCAGCAGTAGTTACTTTTTTTTTTTTTTTTTGATCTTTTGTTTTTTGTTTTGTTTTTTTGGTGACATTAGATTTGTTATGGGCTTTTTTTGCCCTTTTCTGCAACCTAATAAACAGCTTTATTTTTTGCTTAGGAGATTGAACCAAACTCCAAAGTAAGAGAGAAAAAAAAGTGATTGTAAGCCATTTGCAATGAAGAAAGAGCCATATCCAAGAAGGTGAAGCTAAAATGACAAAAAAAGAAAGACAAAAAAAAAAAAAAAAAAAAATCTAATTATTTTATACTAAATTAAAGGAATGTTTTTAATATACGAGAATTTCGAACCTCTAATATTTTGATTATTAAAAAAGTTCCAATTAAAACAAGAGTTTTCTCCAGGAAAGAAAGAGAAAGAAATGAGGAAACAAAATATTAAAATGAAGTTCCCAAAAAGTACAAAAACACCATCATTTCTCAATGATACAATACATTGTTAAGAATACACATAAATATGATATAAAAAAACATAGTTTTTTAGTTTAACTATGAGTAGATTCAACCTACCCTTTTGGTTTGTGGTTCATATATGTCGTTCAACTATTGGTTTTATTGACAAATATAAATAAATAAATAAATAAATAAATATATATATATATATATATTAATAAAAAAAACAAAGCAAAACCTTTTTTTTTTAACTTCTAAACAATTCCCTGTTGTCTTGTCTTGTGTGTAACCCATGTTTTAAGTTTTTTTTTTTTCTTATTAATTTTCATTATCTCTGCCAAATTAAGCACAAAGCAGAATGGCTGTTAACATAATTATTTTTAAAAAATTTTTTTTTTTTGCAGATGTATCGAACTGTGAAGACCACTGACAGAGCAGCTGCTGCAGCTTCTTCTGGTAAAACTACTATACTCAACCATATTTATTAATGGAAGTTATTTTTATTTTTTATTTACTTTCTTCTCTATTAAATTCAACAATTTCTTGATTAATATGAGATTAGGGTACGGTGTAAATGTAGCAAATTCGGACGTTTATGATCAACATGGGTCATCAGGAGATACGACAAATGAAGACATTGCGAATGAAAATGAGAAGTCGTCGAGAATGAGGCCCAATGCTCCAACTATTGATCATCAGCAACAGCGTTCGGCATCTTTCCCCCACGGATATCGACAAACGATTGGAGGAGGACAAGATTGTATTCGTTCTCATAAGGATTTTCATGCCCTATGGAGCAATTCTTCGAGGTAAAATCCAAACTTCCTTTCCATTCTAAAAGGACTAGAATAACATATTTTATAATTTGATACTATTGGATGTATGAGACAAATTAAAAATAATGTTTTAACTACACGTTCGACATATAGCTAGGATGTACGAGAACAATCGCATTGAATAATTTTTCCTTCCTCGGAGTCGTAAAGTTATATAAAAGAAAGCCCTTTAATTTGATGTCAAGGGCAGTCGGGAATTTTAGTGCCAAAAATATGTTCCCTTGAAACTTCCTAGTAGTTTCCAAGTGATAGTTTGACATTTCTTATAGTACTATAAAAGGGAAATCTTACATGGGAAGGTTTTTGGTTTTATTGATCTTCTTTATTAATTCTCAAAGTATTTTCAATTGAATACTTTCAAAATTGAATTGGGAGACAAATGATAAGGCTTTTTTTTCTCTCTCTCTCTCTTTTTGACATCATTTTGGAACCCTTTTGAGATTTTTTTCAAAGATTCATATATTCCACTCCTGAAAGAACTTATTCCATTTTATCTGTTTATTATTATTATTATTATTTTAATTTTATTTTTGTAACAGAGAAGCTTTGTTCCAAGGCATACCAAATGATTCCTCTGAAAACCAGCCCTCTCAGCTTGATCAGGTACCTTTTTTTTCTCATCCTTTTTAGGTTCCCATCTTTCACTTTGATACCCAATTTGTAGAAACCATTCTCTATGAAATTTAGTCACAATTTTGCAAAATTAAACCCTATCCATTTGTTATAAATTAGTGTAGAACTTTTCACTACCCATCTTTGATTTCAGCTTTTGTACTTTTAAAATATAATCCTTGTTTATTAACAAAATGTATCCTTTATCTATATATCTTTTAAAATAAATAAAGAATTTGTCTTAGATGAAATGAACAAAAATTTTATCAGATGGGTCTAGATTTAAAGAATATTTTTTTCATTACAATCAAATTAGATGATTTTTGGGTATTGTAAAATGTGTACTTGAAATTTGAATTTTTTTGCTAGCCTTTGGTATATTTGTACAGAAAGCAAAGACTTTATTTTTTCACTTTCATATTCAATGATAATAGTACTCAATTATTCCCTGAGTCAAATTGTCCTTTTTGATTCTCAATGCACAGTCCACACAAACAATTTCATCTCATTATTTGATATATATAAAATTCTTTTTCTTTCTAAAAATCTTTATTTTTTAATTCATTAGAGTTATTTGGAAGCAAAGTGCTCGAGCCATGAAAGAACATCTGATGGAAGCTCATTGACAAATCTTTCAGCAGGAACAAGCCCAGAAAAACCCAATTTGGAGTTCACATTAGGACCATCATTTTGAGATTATTCTAAAGTGTAAAAAAATTTACAATTTCATGTGAGAAAAAAATATTTTCCTTTTGTTTAATTTTTCTCTCTTTTTTGGATCATAGTTGACCAAAGTTTTCTTAGAGAAGTATTAGACAAATATTTGGCTTATCTCAAAATTAATTGACAATGAAAAAAGTAGCTCGTGTACATTACTTTTTTTTTTTCAGTACATTATAAACCTTAAAGTGTGTCTTCATGTTTTCTACAATGATTTGTAGATTTACTAATCTTAGGTTGAATCTCAATTCTTTTAAACCAAATACTTATTTGAAATTATGAGCTATATTATATTTAATAAAATTGATGTATCATATTAAAATTAATTTATAACAAAAAAGTACAATATTATTTTACATATATATATATATATATTATTTTATTTTTTGAAGTCTCTAGGTTTTTAAATGATATTTTCTGAAGAAAGTAAGGGTAAAAAAAAGAAAGAGAGTGAAAAACAAAGGGGAAGGAAAGGAAAGAGATGAGAGAGAAAAAGAAAGAAAAAGACATAGAGAGACAAGAAAGACAGAAAGCAACCAAAAGAAAGAAAAGGGTGAAAATAATATTGTTATTTTTTCCATCAAGCTTAGCTAACTTAGACATTAGTAATTATATCTATAGAGTTTATTTGGATAAAAAATTTGTGAGAGATTGTTCAAGGATTAGTAAAGAGGAAGCAGCTCTAAAATGTTTTCAAAAAGCCTCTATACAAATTTCTATAAAATCTTCATTAACTCGGTCATATGGAAACCTCCCTATAACATTTTAGAAGTCTCATAAACTCTTTAGGTACAATTTACTTCTATTTTAACTACGGATAACCCTTCAATTCAAATAAAATTTTCACATTTTTTTTAGTTTAACAAACATGGTGGAGTGGGAAGTTTCGAACCTGCAATCTCTTAATTACTATATCGTACATAATGTCACTAGAGATATTCTCCATTTGCCTATCACAACCACATATAACCCATCAAATTCAAACCAGATTTATTTTCATCGAATCCTTCAAAAATCACTCAAACTTCCTCATTTCTAAAATCTTACATCCAAATACACCTTTCTTGAGATCGAAACCAATAATGATATCTTTGGTAGTCGTAACGGAAATCATGAATTTAAAGAAGAATTTTAATCATATCTTTAATTGAGTTTAGCCAATCAGCTTTTCTCATGCATGAATTACATTTGGAGAAAGGGAGAGAAAAAAAAATTGGGTTATGATCGTTTTTTACTTTCAATGTTGTTATTTTCCAATAGTCATTTGGAGTGTGTAAATGCTAGAATAGATGGGGTTTTTTTTATTACTCCATATTGTTCACCCCTACAACTTTTGTCTAATGAGTAATGTTTTTTGAATGTGAATGACAATAAATGAGAGTAATACTCTCACATACTAGCAATATAAAAAAGAATTTTTGATTTTATTAAAATTGAGATATTCAATTTCTTAGTCATAAGTGTATGTCAGTTTAAGTGAACACGTTCAACAAGACCTGTTCAAGTCTAAGGATAGATCAGTGGTGTCCCAAAATTTAAAAGAGCAAAATTCTAACTTCTTGATTTATTAAAAAAAAAAAAAAAAACTAAAGTTCTATTCGAAATATAAAATCTATCTCACTTATATGAGCTCATTTATAGAGTGAGAGATGGAAAGGGAGCTTATTTTTCTCAATAATAACAAGGATAGCTCATAGGGTTCATGTATAGAGGGAGTATCTCTCAAATGATGCCAAAGTTTCTTGCCAAAGGGCTAGTTGGGAAAGAGAGATGAATGTCTTTATCAAAATGATTACTTTAGTGATTGCACTTTAAATATAGAAATGGATAAAAGGCTTAAAATGCCACATTTACTTTTGTGACTTTTCAAAAAGAATGGTTCTCAATTAGGTTTTGAATACCATTTCACCAACAAAGGGAAGCTTCTCTCAAAGTGGAAACAAAGTAGATGTCAGTTTTTTTTTTTTTTTTTTTTTTTTTTTTTTTTTTTTTTTTTTTTATTTTTTTTTTTAAGAAATGAATTTATTCCATAACCAGTTCTAGTTTTTGTTTTTAAAATTTAAGGTTACAATAACTAGCTTACGTACTTGTATATCTACATTTCATCTATATTTTTAGAAATCAAACCAAAATTTAGAAAAAATAATAATAATAAATGGCTTCCAAAGTGTTGTTTTTGTTTTTTTAAATTTGGCTAGCATTTACCTATTTTCTTGATGAAAAGGTGAAATACATTTTAGGAAATCTAAGTAAAAATAAGTTTTAATTTCAAAAACCAAATAGTTATCAAACAAAACTTAAAAAATGAAGCCTTCAAAATTTAGTTTTTGTTTTTTTTCTAAAAAAATGTTAGAAAAATAATCAAACATAACAAATAAAGTTGGAATCTGCAAATTTGAGATTTATTATATCTATAATATTCTAAAATTATTTTATTAAATAATAAAAATAATAAATTTTAATTTTTTAAAAACCAAAAACCATTGTCAAACTATTTTTAATTTTTAGTTTTCATAAAAACAAAAAATAAAAAATAGTTATCAAACACGTATGCTTTTTATTTTTTAAAACCAAAAATAAAAAATAAAAAATAAAAAACAAAATGATTATCAAATACGAACTTAGTAATGTTTAATTGATAGGTTGCAAAGATATTGGTTGACTTTATTGGAATACTTAAATGACAACAAGAAAGAGTGTTTGGTGAATGTATTGGACCTTGATAAGTTAGATAGTCTATTCTATTGCTAGACTGAACATACTGTTTGACCCTACAATATTTGGATGCAAGAAAACTTGTAGGAAATTAATTTCTAGGTAGGTGACTACTATTGATTGAACTTATCACCTTACGTACCCCAAAACCCTCTTTGACCAATTGACCCACTCATGATGGTTTATCGCTATTCATTGAGTTGTGTTTAAATTAACGATTTTGTTTAACTTATGTTCACTACTTACAAAATTATTTAACGAGGAGTAACATTTCCATATACCATTAATAATTTTTATGTGAGTTTTTTTTTTTAGTTCAATAATATTAGTGGTGGAAGAAATCAAACCTCTAACCTCTTAATTATCAGATTCTATATGATGTCAGTTGAACTTAACTTTTGTTAGTTTAATTTAGATGAGCTTTTTTTAAATGTAATTAAATGAGCTTAATTCAATAATAATTGACATATACTTATTTTTGTCTTAACGTTTAATGTTTAAATATTTCTATTCAAATCATCGTGGAAATAAAAAAAAAAAAAGTTGTGAATTCAATTTATGGTGGTCTCCTATACCATTATTAATTTTTTATGGTTTTTTTTTACATTCAAATGTTGTAAAGTCAATTGTCAACCAGAGCAGTTGCACATCGGTATCAGTGTATACCCAACAACCAAGAAATCCTAGGTTCGAATAAAACAAAATGTTATAAAGCCAATTAGTATGTTCCTAACTTGGACACGCACAACTAAAAAAAAAAAAAAAAAAAAAAAAAAAAAAAAAAAACCAACCAAAAACAATCTTAACTTTAAATTCAAAATTACTACCTCTCTAATAACTATATATATACATATAGAGGATTTTGCATGTATAACAAAAAATAGCAAAATATTTTTATATATGACACAAAATCAAAACTAATTCATTTGTAATAGAAAATTTGAATTGAGTTTTATCACTAATTAAGTTCTATCAATGATAGAATTCAATTAGTGGTAGACTCATTCTATCACTAGTTAAGTTTTATTACCAATAAAAAATTATGTTTTATCACTGATAAAATTCAATCAGCAATAAATTCATTTTATCACTGATTGATCAGTTATAAAAAATTATGTACTATAGATGAATAATTTTAAAAATTGTGCTGCAAATATAATACAAAAGGTAAAATATGCTATTAAGAGTAAATTCTCTAAAAACAAAAGTCTTGCACGTTAGAAAATGCCACCAATAATCCATCAAGGACTTGATGGTCAATCGTACTCAAGAAAAAAAAAAAAAGACTTGATGGTCAGTCAACACAATTTTGACTTTATTATTTTTTTTTTTCTTTTGATATCTATGACTTTTCAGTTCAATTTGTACACCAAGTCAATTAATGTCATTGAGATTCTCTTGAACACTAGGCCACCCTATAGAGGTGATTGAATTTTGGGGTTTGGAAGAAGAGAGGAGAGGAAGAGGAAATAAAGAGGAAGTTGAGTAATTTGAAAAGATGAAGTATTTGTTTAGAAATTGATATTTTGAGAGAGGAGATGTTAGAATTTTCTTTTGAGAATTTATATTTTGAAAAGAGATATTTGATTTTTGATTTTTTTTTTTTTTTCTGGGAATTGGTGTTTAAGAGAGAAAATTCTTTTTAAAAAAATTTATATTAATTTTTATTATAATAAAGTTTGATTTGATGTTTTATAGGATTAAATATGTTTGATGAGATGTGAGGAGGAATTGGAGAGGAATTGAGATAGGTTGTTATGTACAAAAAACAAACATGAGATTTGAGAATTTTCTCTCCTCACCTCTCTCAACCCCTAAATCCAATCACCCCTATAATTGTAATTTTAATTTATTTTCTTAAAACCAATCACTACAGTAGCTCGATGGTAATAATGTGCACTTTTTTTTTTTTGTAGAATTAATAGTGTGTACTTAACAACAATATGTCATAGTTTGAATCTTCCCATTTTTGATTGTTGTAGAACTAAAAAAAAAAAAAAGATTGAAGCTTACCATTTCAACATTCATAAATCTTTTTTCTTTTTAACCTCCTTAATCCAACGTTTAAAGTTCATCAATTTTATTACGTTTATTCGGTGGCAGATTGAATTATATATTTTGAATACATATATTGAGGAGGAGACCAACAAATCCTACATGAATGACCACTACTACTCTCAAATAATATGAGATAAGTTGAAATAAATTTAAACCAATTATGATAATCAACTGCGACACTCACTCATTCTGTATCACGGGCCTATATTTACAATAATACAAGTAAGATAATTAAAAATAATCAATTTTAAATGAGTATAAATATTCAAATTTCTAAGTTAAAAAAATGATACATGAATCAAAATATATAGTTACTACACTAAAATTATGAGCAAAAAACTAATCAAACTAATCAAACTAATCAAGTGTACAAATCAAGAATAATATAAACAAAAACAACAATGAAAATCATAGAATACAATCGCACTAACATGTTAATTGTTATTAAAAATAATTTCTTTAGTTTTATTTTTAATAAAAAGAAGTCTAAATAATGTACTTTTCAAAAACAAATAAGCAATGAAATGACATGGTAGACTTCTCATGGGGTAGAGAAAATGCAACTAACATGTCTAATGCCGAGTCATTTCGATTTTAGCGCTATTTTATTTAATATTTCAAGTCTATCCAAGACTTGCTTTCGAGTGAATTCCACAGCACTTTATTGATTATTCTACTTTCATCTCCCCTTACATTTAATTCTTCATCCCTACAAAACATTTTTTCAAAATAGTGTTGCCAAAAAAGAGGAAAAAAAAAAAAAATCATGGAATCAAGTCATCATTAGGCAACTGGATTATTTGAAAAGATTTTAAAGCAAGTGGTTTTTACCACTATTATTTTTTATAAATCATGGATCAAGTTGTCAAGAGACAATTAGATGAAGAGATTTAACATGTATAATAAAAAAACTAAAGAAATACTAGTCATAGCCCTTTTTAAAAGTAATTTCATAGAAAAAATGAATTGAGTTTGATAAAAAGATTTAAAAGTCCTCGCACTAATTGGGACTCACGATTTTTCCGATCCACTATGAGTTGTTTTATATAAAATTGATTCTAAGGGAGACTTTTTTTTTTTTTTTTGTTCATTTTGTCATTAAAAAATTACCACATCCCTCTATAAATTCAGAAATATTTTCACATTTTATTTTTTGCTTGTATTGAAATTATAAACGTTTTTTTAACTCATTTCAATTAAAATTAACTCAATATTTTCATAAAGACCAATTAAATGATTTTTAAAAGTATAAAAACTAAAATTGAACAATCGAATTTTCGAAAGTTCGGACTAAAATGGAATAAAACTTATGCGTAAGGACCAAAATGGTTATTTTGAACTCTATTGGCTTTGATTAGAGGCTACATCATCAAACTTGTATGCAATTTTGTTGGTAGCTATTTTATGCTGTAATTATGTAAAGTGAAACATCTCCAACTTACCAAAACTCTGCAAGTTATAACTATGTGCAATATTTGTATGAGGAACGTTGCAAATAACTATGTGCACTATAACTATGTTATAACTTGGGGTTGAAATAATGTTGTTGGAGACTTAAACTTTTAACAACATCCTTGCCCTTTTGTGTTCACAAATATAGATACTTTTTTTAGTCATATACAAGAGGCAATATCTACAAACTTGAAGTAGAGAGATTTTTATTGATCAAGTGGAAATAACTAAAAATCAACTTTCATGGACATACAAGAAAGCAATAGCATAGACTGATACAAATTCATGATAATCATTTTGAAATTCACATACTTTATTCATTTGATTCATCTTCTCAAATAAAGATGGATAAAAATGGGAAGTGAAAAAAAAGTATCAATGCAAATTGAGAAAATTTGTGATGCTTAAGATAAACCTCATTGCTAACTTGGATTATGCTCAAACATCCAATCCCTATGAAATTTTTTGCTTTGCTAGGCGTAGCTGGACAACAGCATCAGTGATATTCATTCTTTGACTAGGTACTTGAGTCGAACAAGCAACTCCTACGCTGAATATTGAAAACAAGCACTCTCTGATTTTAAGCGATTGATTAGCCTGCAACATACTATTATTGTTGCTTGTTCCCTCCAGTTCTTGAAGGCTATTTGTTGGATCTACTATTTGTTCTACCTGGTTGAGTGAAGTTGTAAGAACATTGTTGCTTGATCCCTCTAGTTCTTGAAGGCTCATTGTTGGATCAACTATTTGTTCTACTCTATCAGGTAAAGTGGAAAGAACATAGTTGTTCAAGGTTAAGCCTTCAATGAACATTTCATCAGTTGGCTTCTTTCCAGTGAACATCTCTAACAACAGGATGCCGTAACTGTACACGTCTCCAAACGTTGAAACGTCGCTTCCCATAGCATACTCTACATTTGTTGATAGACAATTGAAGAAAGAGTTGGTATTTTAAACCACAATCGAGAGCAAATATGCACATTCATTTCTAATGTCTTAGCTAAGTTCATAAGTTGATTGTTTTGAGGTATTCTAATCAAAGCATCCACAAGAATAAGAAGAGAAGCAAATGGGATTTTTCATATTGTTATTTGAAATATGATGTTAAGGATCCCACATTGGAAAGAGTGGAGACCTCATAACAATATAAAAGAGATATGAGTTACTCCCCTCCTTGCCAAATGATTTTGAGGTGGAACCTCATATTATCTAATATATGATATTTGTCAGCTTACTCAAAAGTGCATAAACATAATATATCAGAAGATAAAAACGAAAACCAAACTCACCTGGAGGTGCATATCCAATGGAGCCTCTGATACCAATTGACTCGGTTTCGGTTGATCGGTTTCTAGAGGAAGTTTCAGCCATAATTTTTGCAAGTCCAAAATCTCCAAGGTGAGCAATCATGTCCACATCCAAGAGAACATTGCCAGGCTTCAAGTCACAATGAACTATTGGCATATGGCTACCATTGTGCAGATAATCTAAAGCACTAGCAACATCAATGGCAATACTTAGCCTTTGCTGGATTGTTAAATATCCTTGGCCCTCTTCTTGGTTTAAGTTACCATCTGGATGAAGCCACTTTTCTAGGCTTCCATTAACCAAGAAATCATAAACCAGAGCCAGAAAATCATTCCCTTGAAAATCGATACCTGAACATGTCGAAAGAATCTTGACAAGGTTGCGATGTCGGAGGTTTCTAAGGACTTCACATTCTGCCAAAAAACTCTTTGATGCCCTTCTATGCTGAAGATTGAACACTTTAACGGCAACAACACTTCCATCTTGAATGAGAGTTCCTTTATAAACAGATCCATAACCACCAGCACCAACTAGATTATTGGGAGCGAACTCATTGGTGGCTTTGAAAATGTCATTATAAGATACAACGAGATATGAAACTTTTGGTAATGGATTTGAATCCACCTTATTCTTTTTCTTCTTTAACCAAAAAAGAATAACAATACATATGACCAAAACACTTCCCACCAATCCACCAACAACCGATATGATTACTTTAAGCCTCATAGTTAGTTTTTTGCTTTGTGGGATTATCCAAACTGAATCTTGATAGATTCAATTCAGGTATACCACCACAAAGTTGTTTGTTTCCAGTAATGGAAAATGCAGTTCCATTTTTGAATACTCCTTGTGTAGGAACTTCACCTTCGAAATTGTTGAAAGATAAATTTACAAATCTCAAAAACTCAAGCTCCTGCAAGTATGATGGAATTTGGCCTGACAAATTGTTGCGAGAAAGATCGAGTTCTTCGATACCTCTCAAAGAAATCAAAGACAGAGGAATAGAGCCCTCAAGGAAATTCCCTTTCAAGTTTAGATCTACTAAGCTTGTGCAAGCACTGAGACTAGATGGAATAACCCCAGTTAACAAGTTGTCAGAAATATGCAAGTAACCAAGGTTTACCAACTTTCCCACTTCCAATGGAATTGAACCAATCAAATAATTCTCAGATAGATCTAGACCAATTGATAATGATGATACACTCATCAATTCTTTTGGTATTGTACCAGTAAGATGGTTCTGAGAAAGTGCCAGCATTAGCAAATTTTGATTTTCTCCAAGACTTTGTGGAATGGCTCCTGTCAAATTGTTTAGTCTTAGATTACATCTCCCTAATGCAGACATGTTTCCAAGAGTTTGAGGGATTGTCCCAGAGAGTTTGTTCATATTCAAAAACAAATCACTCAAATTTTTTAGTTTTCCCAGTGAACTTGGTATGGGACCAGTCAGTTGGTTGTATTCCAGACCCAATGCTCTTAATCTAATAAGATTCCCAATATCTGTTGGAATGGTTCCACGAATATAATTTGCTCCAAATCCAATAATCTTGATTTTTGTGGAAAAGTTGCTTATATATTCTGGTAACATCCCACTAAATTTGTTGTCACTAATGGCTAAAGTAGTCAAATTGGTGCAATTGACAAGAGGAGACAGAAAATTTATGTCATCAACAAGATTGTTTACAAATAATCCAAGTTCTTCGAGATCGGGCATGCTCGCCAAGCTAGGAACTTTCCCTGTAAACATATTTGTTGAGATGGAAAACACCACAAGTTTTGAGGCATTGGATAGTGTAAAAGGAATTGGTCCAGTGAACTGATTGGTGTGGATTCTAAGGGTCTGAAGGTTTGGGAAGATGAGGCCTAAATCTGTAGGAAGCCTACCCTTAAGTTGGTTTACAGGAAGTGAAAAGATTCTTATGGATGAAAGGTTGTAAATTGAGGAAGGAATAGTACCTGTGAGATTGTTTGCCCCAATAGAAAGAGCTATCAGTTTTTTCAACTTCCCAAAACTATTAGGAATATTGCCATTAAAATTATTCAGAGTGGCCCAAAAGGCAGTTAAGGATGACAAATTTCCAAGTGATTCTGGTAATTCTCCAAATAATTTATTAGAACTCAAGTCGAGTTCTTCAAGCTTAGTCAACAATCCAAGTTCCTTGGGCAGTATGCCAGTCAGATTGTTGCTAGTAAATCCAATGTATTGAAGCTCTGAGCAATTTGATATGGTGATTGGAATCTCCCCTACAAAGTGGTTTTTCTTCAAGTCCAATAGTTGCAGCTTGCTCAAGCTACCTAACTGTTGTGGAACTTTCCCTCCAAAGCTAATGTTTTGTAGGTTTAATGTTGTAAGGAAGCTCAAGTTCCCTATAGAAGGTGATAATCGACCAACGAATCGAAAAGAAGGAAGATTTAACTCGACAACTCTGTGTTTTGGACTGCATTTAACACCTTCCCAATTGCAAAAATGAACTGATTCATTCCAAGAAATGAACAAACCAAATGGATCAAGAGTTATCTCAGACTTGAAAGATAGCAATGCAAGTCTGTCTGTGTCATTTCCTCCAAGTGCTGCTGAGGCAAAAGAAAGCCTGAGAAGAAAAAATGAGATTACAAGCAGCCCAAATTTGTAACATTTCATATCATCGGGATTGCTTCCACACTCCATAATAAGGATTGTCCCTGCAACACGACCTCGTGGGTAGAGGTTTGGAGTCTCCAAGATATAGTTTTGTGAAGGTTTGAAGTTCGAAATCTACGAGTGAATTTAATTGTAAAATCAATAGTAGTCTTTCGAGTCTTGGGACGGGCGCGAATTCCCCGTGTATGTAGTGGGACGAAGAAAAAAGTTTAAGCTTTTGTGAATGAAGTTCAAGAGATCAATGATGACAGTTTACTAGAGAGCTAGCTAGTTGGCAACAATCTGTTGATTGGGAAGTTTGGAAGGGAACTTAGGAGTTCATAAAAGGGATTTTTGCATTATTCTTTGGATTTCTCTTGCTTTGAATGTCTAGTTCTGTTTCCTATTTATCAGCAAAATAACAACAACCAACTACATTATGGATCATGTTGAATTCAAACCAAATATTTGGAAAGTTTGTTGATGTAAGCAAACATTGTCACATTGAAAACTTAGTAATATGTTGAATTGAGAGGTTGCAAAGATGCTAGTTTATTTTATTGGAATACTTAAATTGCAAACAAGCAAGAGCCTGCAGTCAAATATATAGTTTGTGAAAGAACATTTTGGTGAATCTACCCAAGCCTAGATATTCAACTAATCTCAAAATGATCTACCATTTTTTTAATATACATTGACTTTTTTAGTGCAATGAATGGCTATTATTTAGAATATAAAATGTTCGCTATTATTTAGAATATAAAATGTTCTTTCTGATTAAATTTGTTGTAAGAACTTTTGAATGTAAATATGAAACATGAAAGTTGACATCATTGATTAGTTTATTAAAAACGAACTGTGCCAGATGAACCTCCACATTTATATTTCTCAATTTTCTATGATACAAACCAAATCCCATATAGAATAATCTGGAAACATTCATCAACGTAATGCAATGCAATGCCTTAATTTTTATAATCTTATATGGGTAAAATTTCATATGAATGAGCTTATTCTTAATTTATAGCCCTGTCCAGTTGACTCAACTATAAGGAAAGTTTTTCAATTATAAAGTTACTGTTGAGAATCCCACATTGATAAGGTGAGGATATCTCCTAGTGTTTATAAGATAGGTTGACTACTCCTCTCATAACCAATTGGTTTTGAGATGGATGTTCACACTTTTTAATATGGTATCAGAGCCCATAAAACCCAAACGGGTAATCGGTCCAATAAAATGAAATTGAGATCCAATTCAAGATTGATAGCCCAAAAGAGGCATCATCTTGAGGGGGCATGTTGAGAATCTCACATTGATAAGGTGAGAATATCTCCTAGTGTTTATAAGATAGGTTGACTACTCCTCTCATAACCAATTGGTTTTGAGATGGATGTCCACACTTTCTAATAGTTACATATGATGAAAGACTAAAGAAATTGCATGATTAGCTAAATTTTGACGAAAGCAAAACAAGTAATTTAAGCGGATTGAAGCAATTTAGTTTATTGCTTTTTTTTTTAAAAAAATTTTAATTTGTTTTCCCTCAAATTATCTTCTTCTCTCAAAAAATAATTTGAATTCTAATTAAATTCTAAAAACTAAAACAAGTTGTTGAAAGCTATTTTTTTTCAATGTGAGATCATACAAGCTTCACAAAATGTCCCATGAGGTGCAGTGTATATTAGATAAACTAGAGCCATCTCAAAACTTATTGGTAATGAGAAGAAGTATATCCCTATAAGTTTATCGGCCAAAAGCGGCGATCTTCCACATAACATACAATTTCCAAGAGCTTCTGTCAAAAGGGTTTCCCATGGAAAGAAGAAAATTCTTGTTCAAGGATTAAAGGATCTTGTTTACTCCAGCAATGTTGCATTCCAACTGTCTGCCAGCATAAAGTGGGCTCAAGTTGGTGAGATAAAAAATGATAACTTATCATCATCAGGAGAAAAAGAAACCGAGTTTATTACTAAAACAATAGCTGAAAAATGGGTAAATTATTTGAGCCAGGTGGATGAGCTATCTGGTTTCTCAGTCAAAGCAAGCAATGGACATATCAATTTTTATTCTGATAAAGGAGAACCTTCCTTCCTGAAGAGTGATGAAAAGGCCACTACTTCTCAAGAAATTTCTATAGCCAGAAAGTTCGAGATACGCCTGAAACGATCTAGTTTTGATCCTGTAGAATACGCGTTGTATCAACGTTATCAGCTTCTTGTGCACAACGATACTCCCGATCGTATATTAGAAGCCTCGTACAGGAAATTTTTGGTTGACACCCCCCTCAACTTTGTTCCCTCAACTGGTGATGGTGTAGTTCCTCCCTGTGGTTTTGGTTCTTTTCATCAACAATATTTGGTTGATGGGAAGTTAGTTGCAGTTGGTGTTGTAGACATACTTCCAAAATGTTTATCAAGTAAAGATCTGTTCTGGGACCCTGACTATGCTTTCTTATCACTTGGCAAGTATTCAGCCCTACAAGAAATAAACTGGGTGAAGCAAAATCAAACATATTGTGCCAGTTTTCAATATTATTATCTTGGTTATTATATTCACAATTGTGAGAAGAAGAGATATAAGGCAACATATCGCCCGTCCGAGCTTCTTTGTCCACTTCGTTACACGTAATTTTTTCTCTGCAGATGGGAAGTTGTTGAGGCTCATTTCTTTACTTGAAAAGGTGGTAATAAGATTAATGTTTTCCCAGGTAGCTTGAGTCAGTTTAGGGGTTTTATTTAACAATTCCTTGATTTCCATTTCCATGGCAATTGATATTTGACAAACACCAAGAGTAATAGAAGCTAAGTTGACAAATTTGGTTTAGCTTAGTGGTCAAAACGACGATAAAAAAAAAAAACCAAAAGGTCGTGGGTTCAATCTATGCAGGCCACCTACCTAAAAATTAATTTTCTACAGGTTTTTTCAACATCCAAATGTTGTAGGGTAAAGTAATATGTCATGTGAGAATAGTTAATGTGAGTGTGTGTGTTTTTTTTATATCCGTAACTGTCCAGGCCAGCTTGCGCGCACCTCGACTAATGTCACGTCTGACCCTCCAACATTTAGATGTCAAGGAAACCGTAGAAATTAATTTTTAGGTAGGTGGTCACCATGAATTGAACCCATCATCTTAAGCACTCCAAAACACTTTTTAACCACTAGGCCACTCCATGATGGTTAGTTAATGTGTCTGTAAACTAACCTGAACACGCACAGATATTAAAAAAAGAATAGTTTAGACGAAGGAGTCGATAAGGAACTAGAAATTTATTCAATCATTAGTAACTTGTTCTTGTTGTTGACGACTGACGAGTCACTTCAAATTTGACCCCAAGAGTTGTGTATCTGCTCAGGTGGGTTCCATTTGATGCTGCGAAGCCATTGCTTGATCAAAAGGCTTATGTAGTCTCATCAGATTTTTCACTCCAACAGAATGAGGGATCATCACCACTCCACAAGGTAACAAATGATATGGAACTTGTACATGATGATGATTTTCATATTTTGGGTTCGTCTATTCGCCAACCCATTCAACTCTATTATAACAACTCAACCCTACCCAATTCATATATTTCTAAGTTCGCTTGGATTATCGAGTTATGTTTATCTTCTCTTTCCTCTTTAAAGCACAACCTATAGCCCATGGACCTGTAAAAAAATTTAAAAAAATTACATGATACTAGACTCAAACCCAAACTATCTATCTTGTAAGTACATACTCTCTACCAACATGTTATCTTATTAATTAATCTTATAAATAGAAATATTATTCTTCATTTAGGTTGTGTTGGGTTAAACCGAGCCGATAATTAGCCAACCCAAAAATCGACCTAATTCAAAGAAAATTATAAAAT
Source organism: Sechiopsis laciniata (assembly GCA_037833695.1). Lineage (NCBI taxonomy): Eukaryota > Viridiplantae > Streptophyta > Magnoliopsida > Cucurbitales > Cucurbitaceae > Sechiopsis > Sechiopsis laciniata. Next base: position 1,505,262 of record JBBMKA010000015.1, on the reverse strand, counting down.
TATAATCTAACATTTACGGTTTGAGTTGGGTAGTTTGGGTTGTTGGATGTTTTTTGTACACCCTTGAGATAGGCGATTCCAAAATGAGGTAGAAGGTATATATTGTCATTTTGTTATTAAGATTTTGTGCTGTGCTTCAATCCTTCACCTGCAAGTTCGCACTGGTAAAACAAAAGAAATGCATACTTGGTTTTGGATATTGAATTGTCTTCATGCAGCCTCCTACGTGACAAAATCTGAACCCTTTATTTACTTTTTTTTTAAAATATTTAACCAAAAAAAAGAGTGGTCCAGATTTTGCCACGTAGGCGGCTGCATGTTGCCTAGGCAGCATGCAATTATTCCTCGTATATAAAACTATATTCATTTTGGTTAGTTTTTTTTTCATCTAGGAATAAATGTTGCTTCTAGACTATCTCACTTCCTTATGAAGAAACAAATCTAATGCAAGAAACAAGGTTCTGATCATGAAAAATCATTGACCGTACTGTCTGAAATTATAGTTTCATGGTTTTATTCCATCTGAACTTAGAATCCTTGTTTTGCCCTGTTGATGTTTTATTTTTCCTGTTTTATAATGTTTATTATTGTGTCTTTCTTACCCAACTTAAAGGATATACAACAAGCCATCATTCCCTCTAGAAGAAGTTACTTGAAAAATCAGTTGCTTAGATACAAAAGAGTGGTTAGAGAATAGTCGATGCGTGCAAGCTGTCCCAAACGTTCACGGATATAAAGAAATCCATATACACAAAAGAGTGGTCGGTAAAGAACTCTCGAAAAGAATAGTTTATACACTTATGATTTGTATATGCAATATTGCAGACTTCAATCCCTGAAGCTCTCAGAGTTATTCCAGGCTCTCTCTGCTGATTGTTTATATATTTGCTCGGGCAACTGTATTTGAAATTACATTACAGACTGCTGAAGGCATTTGAGGCCTTCCCTTTTCATTTTCATTTTTGCATGTAAAATGAGAACTCATTTCTTTTCTTTTTCTTTTTCTTTTTCTTTTTTCTTTTTTCTTTTCAGATAGAGAGGACTCCTTTCTAAAGTTATGCTTGAGTTAAAAAAAGATAGGATGTAGGATGAGTTTGCAATGTGTTACTTTTAAAGATGGTTTTTTTTTTTTTTTTTGTGTGTGAGAAATATGTTTAAAGAGTATATACTGATTTATGACAAACATGCAAACTTCTCCCATATGATCAAATAATCAAGTTATTGAAGAAGAAAACCAGAAGATGAAGACAGCTTCTTTAGTTGCAGAAGTAATGATAATAAAAATAGAGAATCAAGAACAAAAAACATTTAAAGTGGTTCAGCCAATTTAATCCTACAAGACTCTTCAACTCTGTAATTTTTTTCACTCTTGGCTTTTCTGTTCCAAATTACAACTATATATACTGATTTTTGAAGTCAATGAGTCTGGTTGATTACAACCATGAAGACTAAATGCCTCAATTTCAATTAGAATTCAAAATTTGAAAAGAACAAAAAAAATCAAATTAGGAAGATAACAAATAACACAAGGGCAAACTGATAATTTAACCAAAAGAAAACCAGAAATTTGATGAAAAGCCTTTTCATCATATTGAAAAGTTGAGTAATATAAAGTTACAGAAGAATGACAATGAAATGTTTCCAGTTCTGTTACAAGTAGCAAGCAAGTTAGCTGCTGAAATGAGGAATGACAGATAAAGTAACAATGTGTTGAATATGAACAATTGGAGAGCCGAATGTACAGTTTGGAATAATTATGAGTGACCATCATCATCAAGCTTCATCTGCATCACTATGAGCTGCTTCATGACTATGAGCATGACTCGCCCAGTAAGTGGTTCCACCAGGGCCCGACACCTTCAACCTGTTCATCGAACAACAAATGCTTAACCCCAACTCCATTTCTACCTAATACAACTTGTACTACTTTATAAGTTATCTTGTTCGAATTCTCAATTGCAGGGGTCTAGTAGTCTATATAGAACTTTACTATTATTCTTCTTTTTAATATTCATGAGTATCCAGGTCAACTTACGTATTTCGATTATTTTTACATAACACATCATCTGATTCTATAACATTTCGATGTCATGGAAATATATAGAAAATTATTTCCTATGTAGGAGACGCCCTAAGGTTCTCTTTTGACTATTGGATCAACCTATGAACCTTTGAGATATAAAAATATTCAGTGTGATAATAGAACGTTCTCGGGATGGTTATACTCAAAAGACGAGATCTTTATGAAGATGTACAATATGTAATTGTATGGTTATTTAGATGAAGCCACACTTTCATTGAGATCAAATGAAAGATTAAAAAAAAAAAAAGCCTCAAGGAGGTGTCCAACTAGTCTAATAAAAAGCTCTAGTCAAGCCGAATAAAGCCTAAAGAGTGATTAGTAATTACAAAAGCTTTACAACGGAGACCTAGACAGACGCATGAAATCTAACAAAGGACCAAACCTTGCCACAACTTTTCTTCAATCCCAAAAAAAATCCATTATTTCTTTCTCACTAAAAGACCGATAAAATACCACAAAAACAAGCCAACCACAGCAAACGACCTGGGTGGGGGTGAGGGTGACATATTTCTAGTCTACAATTTAAGATATGTTTTAGTTGGTCCATGTAGCTTAAACTATGATAATTTAACCTCTGTAAAAATAGTCTTCCAGATCAGTTCATCCTGAACAGTTTTAGCGATGATATGACAAGTTAGGAGATGATTAGACACCTTAAATTTGGCCATTTCTTTTTTGATATCTATGAGTGTCTCGTCAGTTTATGTGTACTTCAACTATTCTCACAAGACATATCGTGGAACCCGTGTGAAATTAATTCCTTGATAGGTAGTCATCATGAATATACCCATAACCTTTTGGTACTCCACAATCCTTTTAAGTCTTGATCACTAGGCCAACCCATGATGGTGAAATGTGGCCAATTTCACTAAGGTAGGTATATTAGCATCACTTAGAGTATTCGACAGTTAAAAGGTATATGCACGAATGAAATTGCAAATCTATTGTCTACCATGTCTGTAAAATAAATATTCTATGAGCTATTACACTTGTATCATGCTCTGTCATGCAACAGATATTTTTCTTGCCCAAACGATTAATGACAAAATGATTCAAAGAACAAATAAGATCATTTTCTAAACTAGGATCAAGAAAATTAAAAGCAACTTACTGTAAAATACTAAAGTCTCATCTGTTGTAAAATTATTCATCGTGAATATTTAATTTACTTACCGCTCCAATACCGACTTCCCTTCTTTGTACTTCTGGGACTTTTCAAATGCAGTTTCCTGAAGTGAACGATCAAAGATCACCAAAAAGAAGACATCATAAAGAAGAACATAAAAGCATAAAACTTCTAAGTTTTTCTGCTTTATGATATCTTACATATGTCCATCCCACAATTGATCCACAGCCAACGCAGAAGATATCAGCAACGGTATGCATCCCCGTCATCATCATTCTAGTTTCTTTCACTCCAATAGTAACATTCACTCTGTTGAGAAAAATTAAGTTTAGATTCAATTCTTAAAGAGAAATTGGATAAAAAATTTGAACTTCATTCAACTTTATCACATATAAAAGGTGGTGAACCTTCACTTTAAAAAATGACAAATATATGCACTTGAATTATACAAAAACTAAAAACAATGGCAAAGAGCAGAAATGGCAACAATCATCATGAGTTGACTAAGTGATCAAGAGGTTCTTGAGTTGACCTAGTGATCAAGAGGTTCTTAGTGAATCAAAAGGTTATCAGATATCTAGGAATTGATTTTCCACGGGTTTTCTAAACAACCAAATGTTGTAGAGAAAAGTTATTTATGCTGTGAGAATAGTCGAGGTGAGTATAAGCTATCCGAACAATCACGGATTAAAAAAGAACAAATAACCAGCAACGGCAACATATACAAAAGATATGGATCAGAATAGCAAGGAGAAAAAAAAAAACTTAAAAGGAGCAGTTAGATAAAGAAAAGGGGAGAATGAACAAGTTAGGAATTGACATCTTTCCGTTCTCTTAGTTTATCATTGGAAAGAAACAAAGAAGATAGTGATCTTAAAAGAAAACATTTGGCCAATTTACAACTATCTTCTAGGAAAACTTACACTTTACTGAAGAGGTAAGCTTTCCCATGTCTGGATTGGAAAGACTGAATAATAAAAACACAGAAAAAATCAAGTCAGAACACTTTTCTCCAATGACATTGTTAACATCTTTTAGTCTAAAAATAAATATCCAAAAGGTAGAGAGCCAACGAAAGATCAAACCAACATATAAACACAATAAAATTTTTACGAAAAATCACAGATCATCTAGTTAGAAAACCCCCCAGAAAAAGCTTTGGATTGGGGGTTGATCCTTCAAACAACAACAATTAAAACAGTCAAACACCCAATTGTTCTTACCATATTATGAAGGCAATCAATATTAACATCGCATCAGAAAAGAGCACAGACAAATCAATGAAACCCCATATAAAAAAATCATATCAAACATCAGAAAAGAACAAATCAAAACCTTAGAAACGATGTCCTCATAAAGAGCAAGATGGGTTCGGCAGTGCTTGCAGCTATAGATCCTTCCTTCCAGGCTCACAACGAACAGCCTCCCCATGGCTTTGAAATCTCACCAAAAATCGAAAAGGGGAAAATGGGTAATCATAAATTGAGTTGCTCAAGAAATCAGAACAACAAACAGAAGGAATCAAGTGAGAACAATGAAGAAATTGAAGAAAAAAAGAGGGGAAAAAATGGGAGATTACCTATCTTCTTAATGGGGTTGTTGTAAGTTACAAGAAATGTGGACAGAGAGAAGAAATTTGGTCGAATTTATAAATACACAGATTTCTCTGTAAAAAGACGGTTCCTTCCCTTTAACCCCGAAACGTGGATGCTAATACAATCAACTTTTCGACCCTTTTTTCCGCTTGGGATTTTTTAATTATTATTTTTTTCTCTAGATTTATGGGTTCATGGATCTACTAATTTTAAAGGGAGAAGAGACGAAGTCCGTGGAGGTGCTGTCGGCGGCCGGAGGCAACCGGCGCCCGGCGCTGACTGTGAACTGCTGAGAAATTAGCTAAGTCAGCAGTGGCCTAAACGATTCGTATCCTCTGTTCTATCTCTAAAAATAAATTAAATAACTAATCTAAAATATTTATAAATATATTTCAGAATTTAGAAACTTAATTAAGGTTAAATTTAGTCATAAAAGAAAATTAGAATTTCATTCATATAATTTTATAACTAGAATTTGATCTTAGGGAATTTGTCTTTTGTTGTCTATTTTAATTATTGCATTTTTTAGAAAAATTTCAGCGATAAAGACTTCGGCTTTTTTTTTTTTACATTTCAATTCAGTCATTTTATCGTCTCATGATTGAAAACTATCTCTTGCACTAATTGAAAACTATCTTCATTTATCGTCTCATGATTGAAAAGTATCTGTTGCACTAATTGAAGACTAGCTGTGACATTGGTTGAAGATGATTCTAATTGAAGATCTACAGTCTCTGGCATAGATTGAAGACTATTATGGTATTGATTGAAGAATATGTGTGCACAAATTGAAGATTATATGTTACACTGATTAAAATTATCCGGTGCTTGGACTTTTCCTCTTTTTACTAGACCCTCCCCAATTTTTTGTTATGCATGGATTTCTTCTAAAAAGTTGTTATTCATAGATTTTCTTTTTTTTTTGTATAGATGAAAATTCATTTAATCCTATGGTTGGATAAAACTTAAAAAATAGTTTTTAGCGTTCTTGATTGTTGGCGAATTAAATACGTGTAGGTTAGATATTCATGTATAAATGATGTGTTTTTTATGTCCATAAAAACTATAAAGTATTATAGTCCTTTTTTATTCAATAATATTTGGGGGAATAAGGATTCAAACATATAATCTCTTAGTTATTAAGTTATACAATGTCGCTAAAGCTCTACTAAGTCTTATCGCCTAAAAAAATTTTGTCCCTACTTACTTTAGATTTTTGCAAGACTAGAAGTTAAATTTAGAGCAAGCTCGAAGCCATAATGTATGAACATGTAATTAATAGATCATGAGTTTTTTTTTTTTTTTTAAGTTCAACAACATTTAGGATGGAGAGTTTCAAACTTGTAATTTCTTAGTTATTTTGTTGTATATAATGTGACTGAAATTTTGCTTTTTTCGGCATAGATAATAAGTATGCATCCTTCTACTTTCAATATTACTTAATTAAAAATAAATAAAAAATTGAAAAATTACCTTTCTAGTGTAGTTTCAATTTGGTACTTAAAAATTGATAGACACATTTGTGCGAAATAAATTATGCTTCGTTGACGATAACACACTTATTTTCCTCGAGTTTGAAGTATTGATTTCCAAATTTCAAAAAAAAAAAGTATAGATTTCCATCGAACGCTTATTAAGCTAAAATAAATATAATGAAAATTAATTCTAAAAAAAATGTAGATTAAAAATTATATACTTTTAATTGGTCAAACACATTTATGATGTTGAAAAACGTCAACTGCCATTTATTTTATAGAATGGCAAAAAAAAATGTATATCTACATGGCCTAACTTTTTTATGGTACATGCCAAACTTTTTTATCGTTCATGCCTATCTTATATAATTACTTAAAAACAAAGCATAATTGCACATAAGATTATCGATCGGAAAAGATACCATATATCCTTTTGTTAATATATTTTTTTTAGTTCAACAATAATATTTGGAGGTTGTGAAATTAGAATCTACTACCCTCAAGGTTGATGATACATGTCATTTTTATTGAGACTAAAGTACCCTTATTGCCTTTTATACGTAATTATTTTAACATATTAGGTATTCTGTTTTATGAAGCAACTTGCTATACATTATTACAACATTTTACTTTATATACAAACTTATTTTGACAAGGGTATTGACTGTAGTAATTGATTTGTAAAGAGGGGGAAATGTTAAAATAGAATGTGAACGGTCTGAGAATTTAGAAAATACATCTTTTCCATAACCACATTCCATCCATATACCCCCATGCACCAAAAGGTCATTTAAGAAATTAATTTAATAGACTATAATGAGATTATACAGGTATATAAGTGAGGACAATTATTTTAATTGGATATAAGACCTTTCGGATGAAACCGAAAACAAAGGTATTAGAACTTATGTTTAAAGGGATTATATCATACTAATATGAAAATCTGCTTTAGATTGTCGTCTTTTAATGGTTTAGAGCACAAATTACCCAATGAACCATAAATTTCTCAAACAATGGTAATAATAAACATTGATCCTAATCATGATGTATATTGTGAATTTCATGCATCAGAATGGAGTAAACTAAAATGCATCAGATTTTAAAGTAGCTATCATCAATGCACACCTGAAACTAAAAATCATTAAAAATTTGTCATGACTTCTTCTGTAAAGGGAAAGGGGAATGGTAAGCAGACCAGCAATCCTAAAAACAAAACTAGAATTCCAAGACCAACATACTTTTGATCAGGATCTGTGATTTCTTCAGAAAGTGGAGCGATTGGACCCCTCTGTAGGAAGAATATCAAAGCCACCCAATAAAATGCTACATCACTAAACAGAGAGGCTAGTCCTAGAAGAACAATCGATGCGCCTGTAATTCGAGACGATGCCTGTTTTAAATGACAACTTCATCAGTATGAGTCATTTTTAATAGATATCAATTTATTTTGTGTAGTTCTTCATTGCTACAATTTCTAAGGGAAGATATAAAAAAATTTGTTGAGGAGACCTTTTAGCATTTTAAGATTGGTGAACTTCTCTCCTCATTGTCAATTAATTTTGAAATGAAACCTCATGTTATCTAATTTTTTATCCACAAATTTGGAACCAACTCAAGATTGATGAATTAAAAAATACACCCCACTTAAGGGGTATGTTGAGTTTCATCACCTTGTCCCACATTATAAAGGTGAGGAGGTCTCACAATCTTTATAAGATCAGGCTACTCCTCTAGCTCTCATTATCAATGTCTTTTGAGTTATAACCTCATACTAACTAATATGATACCATTGCTCATTAAACCTAAATGGATATTCGGTCCAATAAAATGAAATTGGAATCCAATTCAAGAATGGTGAATCTAAAAGAGGCCCCATCTTGAAAGGCATGTTGAGAATCCTATATTGGAAAGATGAGGAGACCTCTTAGCATTAATAAGATAAGTGGGCTTACACCACTCATTACCAATTCATTTTGAGATGAAAGTTCATAGAATTTGATTTCAGGCAGTCGAGATCGAGATGTTAACCATATTAAGAGAAAGATAGCAGCAGCAATCAGAGCTTCAAAAAATATACCTTTCTCCCCCATATTGAGAAGGCAATTCTCCCACCATCAAGCTCCCCGGCAGGAATGCTGTTGATGGCATTGATGAGAAGTCCAGCCCACGCCCATATCACAAGAGGGTTCACAGATATAGGAGTTCCGTCCTTGAGAGCATCTCCCAAAATTAGCTTTGCTGAGAAATGGAAAGGATAGCATAGATGTAAATGTCTACTACACAAACCAGAGAGTAGAGAAGAAGAATAAAATCAAGTAATAGCTAAAATGCTGAGGCGGATGAAGCTTTGGAATGTGTCAACCAATTTGAAAACTTGTTAAAGGGAAACTGGAGAAGCCACATGATCTTTTTAGTTAGATTTTTCACCCATAGTTTGAACTGCTGCATTAATTCACTCGTAAAGATCCAACGAGTAAAAGAAATTATGAATTTAAACTTAAGATTACCAAGGCCACCGGCAAGAAACGACTCATGAAACACAGAAGCATCAACGATAACTCCAATGCCATCACTAGGTGGCAAGATGAAACCTAGAATGTAAAGAAGGAAGCCCGCCGAAAATCCAGCTAGAGGTCCTGCTAATGCCACCTTGAGCAAATCTTCACGCTTGGGCACAATATTTAGGATCCGCGTGATTGCACCAAAGGAGCCTATCTGCTACCAAAAAAGTTCGTTAGGTTCAAGGATATATTTGGACAGAATTCTACACAAATCTGCTAGTGACAAAGGTTCAAGGATATCAAAAAAAAGAAGACATGTTTAGGAAAAAAAAAACGACTTCTCATTGCTAATAACAAATGTTGAAAAGCGTAGTTATAAGGAGGAGATACAAATACTGAAGAGAAGCCAGGGCGTTGAGCCATGCGGGCAGAGTCTTTTCTAAGACCCTGATTTAGCAGGTTTTCTTGCAACTCTTCCTATACAGGGTATTGATACAAGGCAATATTCTAATAAAAGTTGTAGTTTAGTTCCAGCTGAACACATGTTTTCAAGCAAAAGCATAAATGATATCAGAAATAGTACAAAAAGAATGTCGCAACAAGGTTGCCTCATGCAAGAAGACCGATTCGCTGGATGGTAAAATAGAACATCTCGTATACAACAAATTATTGATAAATGATTTTATGATCAAATAACACTTGAGAGCAAACTGTATATTACCTGCCAACTAGGAACGAAGTACGGAATCCCAAACTTCACTCCTGCATCTTTTGCAACTAATATATGACCGAGCTCATGAACTCCTAAAACAAGGGCAGTTACTAAGGCACCAGATAGACCATCTTTAAGCAACTCGAGATTGTCAAAAGTTGATCTGCAACAAAAATAATATACCTAAGAATTCGAATGAGTACCTTACATATGAAATCAAATACTAACCGGTAACAATAGGTCCAGAAGCAGCAACAAAGCCCTTCACGACTAAATACAAAGTTTCTCTAAAAGACATAAAAAAACATTGAACAAATAGAAGCAGCAGATTTACATAAAGATAATATGATAAAATTTTATAAGAACTTAAAATTCCAATTACTTTTTTTTTATATCCGTGATTGTCCAGGCCAGCTTGCGCGCACCTCGACTAATGTCACGGGACATAATGCCTGACCCTATAATATTTGGATGTCAAGGAAACCCGTAGAAAATTAATTCCTAAGTAGGTGGCCACCATGGATTGAACCCATCACCTTAAGCATCCCAAGACCCTCTTTGACCACTAGGTCATTCCATGATGGTTGAAAATTCCAAATACTTAAAACAGAAGATAATATTAAAAACATAAATGCTTATTGGACCAAGGGAGAGAATATCAGTTAATGTATAAGGAAGGAAAGTTTTCATACAGTAAGTTGGATTGCAGTGCAGGCACATTTCGGAGAAGTAGGGTAAATACAGTAACCAGTCCAAAAGCGGCAGCAGCAAACCATTCTGGGACGGCTGCAATTTTTTAACTTTAATGTAAACGTCATCTTTCTCTCTAATTTTTCAACTCCCACAAGCGTAAATAGCACCAATCACAAACTAAATGTTCACCTGTCGAATCTGGTTGTAAGGTTTTTCTCGGAACAACAACAGCTACAGGTTTATCATCCTCCGGATTAATTAAAAGAAAAAGCTTGTATTCATCCCCAAAATTATCCTGTACAGTTTCCAAAATATTTAGTAAGCAATTAATCACTAAGGAACATTAAAAATAACAACAAATGCAGACATAGAGATACCTGCATTCTCTTTGTTATCTTTTCATAGCTCTTAGCAGCCTCTCCTCGCAAATTTCCTTTGAACAGCACTCCACCCTAGTAGAAGTAACAAAAAAGACTACTGAAATGATGTATATAATTTATGGAAGTAGGTATAACTGTTCAAGATTATGTTAGTGATTAACATATATTGATTACATTATTTTAGGATTTTAGCTTATATGCACCTTGACTATTTTCACGGAACAATTGTCTAGCTCTACTACATTTAGTTATCAAAGAAACCCCACGGAAATTAATTCCTAGATTGGTAGTTATCATGGATTGAACTCATTACCTCTTACTTTCCCAATGGACTGCTAGGCCAATTCATGATGGTTATTAATTGTATTATTATTATGATAGGTTTTTAATACTTGGACTAACGAATACTTCCAATGGTAAGGTAATTATAACTCAAAGAAAAGTAAAAGGCCATCAAAGAATAGAATAGTTACATAACGAACTCACCTCGTATGGGTCCTGGCTTGTCACAAAGAAAGTATCAAATCCAAACACTTGGTTCCTAAGAGTTTCAATTGTTTCTCGGGGAATTCTGAATGATTCGTCCAATTGTTGTGTCTGCTTGAAATTTTATCAAATAAATAACAGATGAGGTATGGAGCGTGAATATGTCCCTTTTATTCTGTCAAAGAAAAAAAAATACAGCAATAAACTATAAGTACCTTTAGTCCTGGAAGCGGAGATCCACTAGCAACTTCTACATTATCAATATCCTGTTTCGAAGTTTAAAAACATTTCAAATACACTGAGGACACGAACTAATGAAACTTGAAGAAGTTATCTTCTCCATAGATCAAGATAAAACATTTTATGGTATTTATAACTACATTTGGATTATATTCAGCCATAGGTCGGTAATTCTAATGTATATATCACTGAAGTGCCCCACGCAATAAAAGCCGTAGGCTCCTGTTTGATTATTCATAAAAATAAATAAATAAGACAACATTTAGAACTCATTACTAGGTAAAGAATGAAACTTTATTTCAGTAGGCTGTACTCAAGAACACATTCTAACCAAAAACAGATTTCCAAGCTAGTGTCTTTATGTAAGATGTTTGTAACCAGAAATGCATACCTGAATTTCACCTTGGTCCTTATTTTCAGCATTATTGACTTCATCAACAGCCTGAGAATCAAGCTGCAATTTATCTTCTGTGAAGGAGTCAGAAAAGGTTGGCGGATCTACATCTTCCGAGGCATCTTCTTCCTACAAATTGAGGTATACCTTCATTAACTAACTAGTTATAATTCAAAGGAATGGCATGAAGAATTAAGTAAATCGTGTTACATTTTTTTTATAAAATAACCATGCTACTCTTTTTGGTTCAATACAACTGGGGGGGTGAAGAGATTGAGATTTGAAATCCTCATAACTACACATTTTATGTTAGTTGAGCTATGCTCATATAGTCTTATTTACAGTAAAAACATCAAGCATTCAAAGCAATTTTGAAAGTGATTTCTACATGGCAAAGAAGCATATACTTTTAAGAAGATTACACAGGGTTCTAACATTGACCATTAATGTACTTTGTAATCTAGAACTCGTGTCATACCATAAATTCTGTTCCCGAAGTCCAATCAAAAGGAGTTAATCAGAGGTGAAATTATAAAAACTTAGTAGAAAACCATTGATTCAACTCAATCCAATCCAATAGTAAATGACATTGTGGATTACAAAGCAATTGTGCTAGTAAAACTAATAAGAACCTGAACGAAACCTTGATTGGACTAAATAAACAACAATTACAAATTTACAAATACCTTATCGTTATTGCCATCTGGTTCAGTCTGTGTTTCAGTAACTCTACAAGAAACCCCTCGCTTCGCACTGCTATCAGTAACAACACAACAACAATTAGGATAAGAAAAAACCAATTCAATAACCTAACAGTTACAGCCCTGCAAAACTAAGCAAGTTACCTAGAAACCTGATAGAGCTTGAGGCCGCTATGGAGAATTCGTTGCTTGCCCAAGCCAGTAAACGAAGCGAAACTAGGATTGAAACGAATGTAACAGCAAGAACTGCACTGAGACAAGGGGAAGGAATTCCCGCGAAAAGTTGCTGGAAAATCCATTGAAGAAAACACCCGCGAAATTTCTGAATTTAATCCAGTTGATTGAAGAACTCCATTGATTAAGAATTGAAGCTTCAAGCGATTAGTGATTCGATTAGGATGAAGAAGAAGAAGAAACTGTATTCGTGTTCGAATCTTATCCGTGGAGATGGATTAAGAAATGAATTATTTGCAAAATCGAAAACTGAATCGAAAGGGGCAAATTCGTAAAATGGTGGAAATGGTTTTTTTTTTTATAAAATGAAAATTTGGATATTTTGGATATTGAGAAATTAAGGAATAGACGAAAAGGGAACTAAAGCGAATCTGAACTACGAATTATACCTTCGCACGTGTTATTATTGAGTGGATTAAAGATCGATAGCTTTGAGAAAAAAAATCTTGTGGGACTAATTTCGATTTTTTGTATTTTAATGGGGTACATTTTTATTTTCAACAATTAACAATTTAACATAGAAACACGTATTTCATCCTTGATTTTTTTTATTTTTGATATATGCTAGATAGTAATACTATAAATTAAATTTACAACTTCTTAATTTTCGATTTTTCAAAAAAAAAAAAAAAAACTTCTTAATTTTTGAAAATCATCTTAATAATTAAGTCAATTTATGATGCATCTTTTAAAACTTATTTTAAAAATTTAGGTCAATAACCACTTCTTTTTTTTATTATGATTAAAATTTGGTTAAGAATTAAAATATTTTCTTAAAAAAAATAAAACTAATATAAAAAAATTTTTAAAAAAAGAGCACAATTTACAAAAAAAAACCAAAAAATTTTCAACTCCAAATCTTAAGAATGTGTTCCAAAGTTTACCCCAGCAAACAAGAGGGTGAAAAGAGCTGAAGTACACTATCTAAACTGCACAATTACAGAGCCTTGTTTCTGCAGTAAAAACTCTAATTACCATTTACACTGTCACCTATCTTTCCACAAGTCACCATAATTCAATAACACTACCACCCAAATCAGCTCACGATTGAGTAGGCCTCACATCCCAACGCTTCTTTCTTTTTCTTTCATCTTGAGGAATGAATAACCTGGCAAACTCTTCAGGCAATGGACCTCGTGTCAAGTGCACGAGATCTTCCCTGTCGTCGTTACAGGAGATCCAGCCATGATAAGGTCTTCGCCTTCTTGTTTCGGGGATATGCGCCCGTAAGGACTGGTTCGAAGAGCTCCTACAACGCTCATCTGCAGATGATCAGAGATAATATTTCAGCATGATTAATCAACAATGGCAGTGAAATAGCACATGAGATGTGAATAATTCATTCATTTGACAGTTTCTTTCCCAAGTAACCAAATGAAATCAATTATTGCCTTTAGAAGTTCCTACTGCTATCCAAGAAATACTTTGGTTCCAAATCCATTCTCATTGGAACACAGACTTGACCTCCTAAATCCATTTGTTTCTTCTATCGTTAGTTTTAGCAACAAAGTTTAGCACATTTGTAATAATTTAAAATTTTAGCTGGTTAGTGTTATTCAGCCTAGAAGAGAAAATATCTAAAACAAGGTTACAGGTTTAAGGCCTTTACGACTAAATTCGTGAAATTAGAATTAAGGTAGTTGATAACAATAGTAGTTATAGATAGAACTACAAAAATCGATACAAAAATGTAAACTTTGGTAAGGTATTTGAAACTAGTTACCTGAATCATTTACAGGTAACATGGCTGTGGTCCGCAAATCTTCATTGCCCACAGCAATCTCAGCCTCGGGATTAGATGAGGAACCTTCATCGATAGCACTCGATGAACAGCCAGCTATAGAGCTCTCGTAATGATCTATAGCTTTTCCATTCTCTTCATCAACCTTCAAAAAATGGGTATTCAATCATGATAAAGCTGAAGACAAAAGAAATAGGATTGACGAGCTCACCAGAACAAAATAAAACCTCTGCGCACCGTTCAACATAATAACAGCCAATTACCATTGAAAATTTGAAACACAAGAGAACAATAGATCTACAAACACACTTTCCAGCTGACACAAATGGTGGAAACATTGTGAATAGTAGAAGTTCAACTAAAAGTACACCCAGTAAAAGGCAAACAAAAACACCAATCGGGATAAGTAGTTATGAAAATGTGATTTGGAGTTTCGTTTGGAGCTAACCATTTCAATTCTTATTTGCTTTGAATTTAACATAGTCCTATGTAACTTTAACCAAAATCTAAGCCTCTAAGGAACGAGCAATTTCATATATGCAACAAACATCAATGATGTGCTCAGTCACTGCTAACAATTTGACTATGACGAGCAAAAGGACACCTCACAAACACCAATCGGGATAAGTAGTCAAGAAAATGTGATTTAGAGTTTCTTTTGGAGCTAAACATTTCAATTCTTATTTGCTTTGCAGTTAACATAGTCCTATGTAACTTTAACTAAAATCTATACCTCTACGGAACAAGAAAATTTCATATATGCTACAAACAATAATGATTCTCTGTTGGTGTTGTTAATCATCCATAAACCACTATGCAAAGGTGAAGAGCGTGTGCATGTCAAGAACCAAATTCAACAAAAATAGTTGGTAAACAAACCTTTTCTATTGCACCATCTTTTTGTTTCTCGAGAAGCGTATCAATCAAGAGAGTATAAGAGCCTTCTTCAATGAATATCCATCCGTCATCTCCTCCATAGACCTAAAGCAAATTCTCCCCGCAGTGTATGAGATTATAAAACGAAGTATAGACTATAGAGATGATTGCAAGAAACCCAAAATGAAGAAACAAAAAAATGGAACATTTTCAACCAACGACAATGATGAAATAACCCTAACTCAATGCAAGTAGAGAGATTGTTGAGGATTCTGACCCTTGTCCCGCATTGGAAAGGTGAGGAGACCTCACAACCTTTATAAGATCAGACGAATACCATTTTCCAGATTTAAACTACAAGCAAATTATAAGATATCTCTTGACAACGTCGCCTTAGACATACAAGTTCATTCCTCACTCACTCTATTTTGATAGATATGTAATACTTTCACTTTATCAATAACAATGTTTTCATTTCCTATATTAAAAAAAAAATTATAAAACTACCTATATCATTGTCAATTGGTTTTGAGATGGAACCCCGTGTAATCTAATATGGTATCAGAGCTCATAAACTCAAGTGAATAATCAGTCCATAAATTCGAATCCAACTCAAGATTGATAAACCTAAAGAAGCATCATCTTAAGAGGCATGTTAAAAGATTTTCATCCTTAACCCACATTAGAAAGGTGAGGAGGCGTTACTACCTTATTTTTTTGGATAAGAAACATTTCATTGAATCATGAAATTACAATATAGAATAATATATACTAACGATCAAATAAGCAATCTCCACTAATTAAGTAGAGTATCATAACTATAAGAAGCAAAAAGGGGGTTTAGTTTACCAGGATATGACTTGAAAAGTAATGGTGTCAAAAACGGTTATAAGTAAAACTTTTGTCTTGAAAGATCCACTTGTTCCTCCCAAAGCGTTACTACCTTATTAAGATAAGAGTTTATGACTTTCGGGACTGATAGGTAAAGGGAGAAGAACAAAGCTACTCGACTAATACCTCCAGAACAAAGCGAAGCAGCTCGACTGTCTTCGGGAATATATGGCTAATCCTCTCATCACGAATTGGGTTTGAGATGAAACTAATAGAGGCAAATCAATATACTCCTACTCCTTACTTCTTAAACAGTAACAAAAAAAAATGTAGGACAGCATAAGCTATAATTTCATTTAAGTTATGACTTAAAGCCATAACAAGATGAAATCAGAAAAAAAAAAAAAAAAAAAAAAAAAAAAAAAAAAAAAAAACCTACATTGAGGAGGTCCTTGACCGTGTCACGAACCAACTTAGGAGGAAATCCGAAGGGCTTCATAGCATCCAGGGCAGCATCAATTCGCAAGTTACCCCTCTGAAATTCAAAATAAGGAAAAGGAAAAAAAAAAAAAAAAACTATATTTCAGAAGAAGCGCAGAAATTCATTTCGAAACAACAATGTTGAAAAACAAAAGGTAAGAAAAAACCTTTTTGGATCGCACTCTGGAAGTGGAAGCCATTTTCGGAGCTCAGAAGCTTACAAAAAGAACACTTTCTTGTGCTGGTTACAACCTAATGAAGAAAGAGTTGAAAGAATTGCGAGCAAATGTACAATCACGAAGAAGATAGAAGAAAAGGAATGAGGGTTTAAGACAAACCAGAGAATCGAAAGGTTGAAGAAGAAGAAGAAGAAGCTTATACGTTGAGCAGAGATTTTGTTGTGAAGACAGACAAAGAAGCGTGGCAGTCCAAATTTGTTGTTACGCAGGCCAAGAGCGCGCAACAGAGAAAGAGACTGATTTTGGAGTGGGGTGATAATAAAAATTGAAAACGGATAAAACCGAATCGAGCCAAACCAATCCATTAGATCAGTTTGGATTTTTCATATAATATTGAACATATTTATTTTATTTAGAGAAAACTGAAAATTATTGGATCGAATCGGTTTCTATTTGTAAAAACCAATAAAATTCGAACCGAACCAATATTGATTTATTTTCTTTTATTTTTATTTTTATATGTTAGCTAAACTTTTTATAGGTAAATAACTAATTATTTTTGTTTAATTTAATAATGAATTATGAAATTCTTTTAAGAAACAATATTAAAATATGAATTTGAAGTAAAATAGTAAAAAAAAAATTAAACCGTAAGGAACCGAATCGAAGAAAATCGAGCCAATGATTTTATCTTTTATCAGTCACGGTTCCTCTTTTTGTTAAATCAATTGGATCGAATCGATTATCGGTTTGGCCAAAAAAATAAAGGAAAACCGAATCATTGGTTTTGTCTTCTATTGGACATTAGTTTGGTTCCTCTTTTTGTCAAATTGATTGAATCGGTTCGATTATCTGTTTCACCTAAAATCGAAGAAAACCAAACTAATATCACCCCTCATTTTGGGGGGTTTTTTTTGGGTTAATAATACAGTTTCTTTTCTTTTTTTTGGTTAAATTATTAAAATAACCCTAAGCTTAAAACATCATTCTAATTTTTTTTTTAGTAAATTTGTTATAGATGGTCAAATTCTACCATTTCTGTAGTGTACTAAAAGAAGCATATTGTAGTAATTTTAAAAAAATATTTTTTGCATTATAAAATATTTCAATTTTTATTATTCTCAATCAATTCCACTCTATTTTTCATCAATTTAACTTATTAAACCTATCAATTTCAATTGATTTGAAGTCAATAATTTCAAATCATTAACTTCCCTCATCGAAGTCAACTATTTAATTTTCGACGAATTTTTTTTACATCCAAATATTATAAGGTCAAACGGTATGTCCTGTGACATTAATCGAGATGCGCGCAAACTTACTCGGACAATCACAGATACCAAAAAAACGGTTTAATCATTAATTTGTAACTTTAAAGTTGACCTCTATATATATCTCAAACTTTCAATTTTCAATTTTCTCTTAAACTTTTGGTTTTCATCGATTTAGACTTTAAACTTGATAAATTGTATAAGTTTAACTCTAAAGTTAAATGAGTGTATCCATTTACATTTTTAATTAAGATTTTGTTTTAATTCTATTAAAATA
Source organism: Sechiopsis laciniata (assembly GCA_037833695.1). Lineage (NCBI taxonomy): Eukaryota > Viridiplantae > Streptophyta > Magnoliopsida > Cucurbitales > Cucurbitaceae > Sechiopsis > Sechiopsis laciniata. The sequence continues at coordinate 1,486,987 of JBBMKA010000015.1, read as the reverse complement.
AATTACATATGTTTAAAGTCACGTGCTGTTTTATGACATGCTTATTTGCTATTGTTTAAAAGACAAAATTGCTATAAAAAAAAAAAAAAAAAAAAAAAAAGTGGTATACAGTTCCTCCAAGAAGTACATCACAAAAGAGAGGAAAAGTGGAAGAAGATGATTTATATGCATCTAACAAACGAATGTATCCAATTTTTCATATTTGCATTAAAGAAATAAATAAAACAAACATCATGTTGAAAAAATATAAAGAGGCTAGCCAAACAAGATTTAGCTGATAACAAGCATATCAGAAAGGTGGAGGGGGAAGTTTGATGCTCTTTGTGTGTGCTTTATAATATTTATATGGTAGAGAGAGAAAATTCAATGATGGGCCTTTGTTGGGCTTGGGCCTTGAGATGGACACTGGTAGCACTTTGCAAAAAGCCCAAAAGTGTTAATTTGATTGATGAAGTTGGCCATGCTAGCCCAACCTCCAAATCCAAACCCAATGACCAGAACCCAGACCACTATGAAACTGTTCACCACATACATGGCTGCCCAGCTAGGGAGGAAGATTGGAAGTTTCTCTGCAGCATTCTGCAACCAAAACACATATATTTTCCTAATGTCATGCTTGCAAAAATTATTTGTACTATCACTTCTTGGTTCAGTTCATAAGAATTCTAGAAATCTGCATTTATCACTAAATTTTAATGAAGACCAATGGCTTTTCAAGTGACAAAAGTAGGAGGATCCTATTGGAGAAATTATTCGATGAGATTAACGTAGAATATAGAACAATCATCTTGAGTTAGCCTTGTAGTCAAGAAAATCTTGAAGAACTAGTCATCATCTACTTAGGATTAATTTTTAACACTTTCTTTAATATCTAAATGTTATAAGGTAAGACAGATTATTCGGTAAGAAAAGTAGAAATATGCTAGGTTGATACAAAAACAAAAGCATAATATACTTCTACTTGCATGCTCCTACTACAGCAAAAAAATTACTAAGACGCATGGCAAACAATAAAAGTTTGAGCCTTCCAACTTAAATCAAAGCTTCGCTTCACTGGGATAACCACACCCGTCTCTAGACTAAGCACCGAGAGACATTGAAAGAATGGAGACACGGGAGGTGTCTACAAATAAATATCACAAGTGCGTCTCGAACCTGGGACTTTGAGGGGAGAGCACATCTTCAAAACTCAAATTTTCAACCATTGTGTTACCCCTTGGGAACAACTTCTTTGGTAATTATTCTTCTCATTGAATATAATAGACATCCTATAGCATTAATCTACTAGTAATAGTACAAGCGCAGGCCAGTTGGAGTCTGAGTTTTGATCAAAACCAAAGCCAAATTAACATACCAATATAAAAGCATTATTTTGAAAAATAATAATAACAGTATGGAAACCTGATTTTCAAAACCATATCTTCAGTAAATCATCAACTCAAAGTTGTTCCAAACCAACAAAACCAATTAAAAAACGACGAAACATATCCAAACAAAATTGCCCAACTGCTTTTCAGTTTTAGTCAGTATCATTAGGTTTCTGTTCTGTTTTTCCCTACTAACTACAAGAGCAATTAGGATTAAAAAACAGCATCAACAGTTTTCTCAAAAAAAAAAAAAAGAAGAAAGAGCAGCATCAACAGCAAGATACTTTGATTTGACAAGTCCAGTGAGTTAAAAGCCTAAAACTTCGCTCAATTAGCCAACACATTGGTCCTATCCATTGGCCGTACGGAGGAAAAAGCCACAATATTTGGATTGTGAAATAGGGTACAACAAACTACAGAAGAGGGTGTGTTTGATTGGCCCCAACTTAGTTCAAGATGTGGCTAGCATGAAGAACTGTAACGAAAGCAGATAGCTGAATGAAAAGGAAATTCTACCCACTCCCATAATAAAATGTTTCATAAAATTTCAAATGGTAGTCATTATAACTATAAGTGGGGATAAAATGGCCGTCTGTTGGAACTCACTTCCAGCTTAAATCTTACAGCTGGAACCATATCCAAAAAATGATAAGAATTGAAAGGATCGACTCTTTGGGCAACTCTTGTACTTAGTGACACTATATTGAGACCTGGTAGGAGGGTCAGATTCTTAACACTAAGTTTAGAAAATATTCGATCATTGGGAGCAATACTTGGGTCCTTATTAGTAAGGACCCAACCCATCCTTATCCCAATATGGCCACATATTTTTGGATTTAGAAAGATACAGGTATAAGAAAAGTAAAATGTGTGGTCATAAAGGTAGGTAAGGATGGTTTGGATCCTTACTAGTAAGAACTCTAGTATTGGTCAGTGTTTTGAAAAGCGCACTAAAACCCCAAAAAGGCGCTAAAAGGCGAGGGGCGCAGCCTTTGCGCCTCGCCTTGCTAAGTCGCAGCGCATAACATTAGGCGTGCGCCTTTGTGCGACTTTTTCTGAGTCGCTCGGGCGCAAAAGGCGCACGCCTAGAGAGCCTTTTGTTTTTTTTTTAATTTTTAATTTTTTATCAATGAAAAGCATTTGGAAGCTGTGGCAGAACCAGGGAAAAAAAAAGAAAAGAAAGAAGAAGAAGATGGAAGGAGTGGTCGTGGTGGATGAAGAAAGATAATAAAATAATTGAT
>JBBMKA010000015.1:1445579-1483052 GCA_037833695.1 Sechiopsis laciniata | reverse complement strand
AAAAAAAAAAAATCTGTGGCTCTGAGAGAGCCACGTAGGCGGGTGCAGCCATGGCTGCACCCAATCCTATCCCATATGTTACCCTCAACATGGTGTCACATGTGGAAAATCATCAGGAATTAGTCCAAATTCGTGGACTTACTCGCTTCGCTTGGGTCGATTCCAAATTTTAGGATAAGCTCGCTTGGGTAGGGTCTAAATCATCAGTTTAGTCAGATTGGAATTTGGGGATGCATAACCTGGAGCTCTATACCATATTAGATAAAATGAGTTCTACCTCAAAACCAATTATGCAATAAAGAATATGCTCTCTGTTTCATGCATTACAATCAATTTCTACCACACGAAATACAATGAGATGCAAGCAAACTCGAATGTTATGAATTGCACACAAACTGTTCGATAAAATGCGTAAGCGAAAAAAAAGAGAGTTGGAACCAATGAAGCGGACCTGGTGAATGAGCATAAGAACGACAGCGGCGGTGCGCCATCCGTTGGTGGGAAGAAGAGAGAAAGCGTTAGAGTGAGTGAGAAGTTGATCGCCGAAAGCCCAGTACACGGCGGTGGAGGAAGGGATGGTCAATGTGAACACGTACAGAGTGGCGATTAGATAAATAAATTTGAATTTTCGAGGCTTCCACATCGCGTGCATTATTTCCCTGCCGCGCGCCAAAATTACGCTTCATTTTTTATCTCAGTTTTTAAATCTATCCAATGAAATTAGAAAATCACTACTCCTAGCATAAGAACGTTAAGATAATTTATAATAGACATTTATAATAAATTAATTTTTTATCAATTTTCTTGAAATCCAAATGTTAAATGATCAAGTAGTGTGTTTCGAAAAAAATAATCAACATGCACACAAATTGACTCAAATATTCACCAATATTTCTAGATTATACTTTTTTTAGTTAAGGAAAATTCAAACTTTGGTAAACTTACCTTAACCCATTGAAATACATTCTATACTTTTGGTTGTGTGATGCTACAAATACCAAAAGAAGTACCAAAATGTATCTACTTTTCCATTCCAATAATTTTAACTTTAATCATATTTTTTGCTGTAAAAAGGAAAAATGATACCTAACTTTTACATTAAAAAATCAAACCCCCATTAATAAATGCAAAGGGAATATAGTTGACAAATGGCATTGTATAAGTAACCTCATTCAAATGCTAAGGTATAAAGAAAAAAGACTTTAGAGTAATTGACATATATCATCGATTAAGTGGTCAATAGTTCAATTCCTCTCATCCCTATATTGTTGTTGTTAAAAAAAGAAAAAGAAGAATACTCACACAGTAACAGCATGGCCACCAAAAGTGTAAAGTATGTTGGTTGCCCCAGTGAAGTACAGCACCATTTTGGTTGGCCCTGAATGTTGGACCCCTTCAACCTTCAAGTTTTCAAATTTTTTTTTTTTTTTTAAACCCAAAAAAATGATTGATTTTGGAATTGAAATGATTTGATTTTAGTGATGAAAAGACCTGGCCATGAAGAAGGGCTGCAATGGTTAAGTACCAAGCAGTGTAAGTGGTCATTCCAAGTCCAAGGAAAGACCATATTCTATAGTTGTGAAAAGATGGTATAAACACAGTTGTGGCACAACATGCTCCAAATATGTATGTCCATGTCCTCTTGTCTAATTTATCATTTATGTAATATATATTGCTGCAAACCAACAAAACACATATTTTACCCTAGTTGTTAAAGATTCCATCTTTAGTAGCACCTAAATTAGTAAATAATTTATCATAATCTTCTTGACATTTAAATGTTGTAAGATTATAAAATAATCGATGTGCACGTAATCTAGTCCGAAACTCACGAATAAAAAAAAAATAGTATTTTAACATTTTTCTTTTTAACTTCTATCATTGATGTCAATTGTCAAATAGATGAAACTTGTCCATGTTACTTAGATTATTAACGTTAAATCAACTTTACACTTTTTATTTTGTGACTTTTTATTATTGAGACATATAATCTAATGATTATTAAGTCATATAAAATGTTGCTAGCTAAACCTCTGTTCTTGTTGCTGGTGATTTCTTGCTCACAAATAAATAATACTTCATGGTAGTTGAACTATACTTTTAATGGATTGAATATAGGCACAGTTCTAATATTCACAATGTATAATAAATTCATAAAATATTTGATGAAAGATTTGTTTGGTGGACATGTTTTGGACAAAAGATAATAAGTGGTAAACCTTGCACAAGCAATTAGCTGAATGACAGATCCAAAGAGGAGAAAAGTACAATTGAAAGCTAATCCAGCAGCCTTCCAATAAGGACCCAACAGCCCATCCAACACTTCAAACCACTGAACAAACAAACAAGTTCTATGAAGAAAAAAAAAGCTTTAAATTACAAAAATGGCTATAAGTTATTCTAAAGCTCTGTTTGTTTTTTCTTTCAATGTGCAGAAACTAACCTGAATGACATGGTTCTTGAAGCTGACATTCTCTTTTTCCTTTCGAGTTCGATACTCGACATAAAGAATGCTAATTAAATATGCAGTCCAGCTTCCCATAATGCCATAAAACACTTGAAATATGATGCCTGATAGCATTCCAAGTTGAGAAAAAGAGTATGGCAGAGTTAACAGAACCTGAGCAACCTGTAGAAAAATCCCAACAAAAAAAAAAGTTCAGGATCACATTGTAGCATTTATATGATAGGCGGAGTAATCTTCTCATTATTAATTAAGTTTGACCAGCTTATGCACATTTCAACGATTCTCATGAAATGTATAATCTAAATTTGGATGTGAAACAAAAAACTCATAAGAAATTAATTCATGGTTACTTGACCACCGTAAGTTAAACTTATCGTCTCTTAATTACTTACGACTCTTTTTTACTACCGAGTCTAGTTAACTCAAACAGATTTTTGGTCTAATAAAATTGAAAGTGAGATTCCATTCAAGATTGATTAGTTTGAAGTGAAACAATCTTAAGAAGTATATTGAGGTAGATAACTACTAAACTATGATATAGGTAGACTACTGAAATGGAGACCATACTAATTTAATAAAAAGGCAAAAACTTTACCATCCACACAAGAAAAACAAACAAAAAAAAAATTATGAGTTTTTGTAAGTTTTGAAGTTAAAGGACCTGATTTGATGCACAACTGAACCAAGCATCATAAACAGAGCCTCCATGCCAGAGGAAGCTTTTGAAGCTCAATGGAGATTGGTTTGGCTTCTCTTCTTCATCCCTCTCATTCTGTTCATTCATAGCTTGATCCATTTCCTTGATGAATCTAGAAACATAAAACGTTTAATCCAATGAAATGAAAAGAGAATCAAATATTAAAGCTGAAAAGGGAAAAGAAACAAAATGTATTTATTTACCTTGATGAACTTAAAACAGAGATAGCTCCCTGTTTTAAGCTTGAATGAAGAAGCAAAAATGAATCCCAAATTCTGGTGTGCCTTAATTTTGCAACTTTCTCAGGTTGTGTGACAGTATTTAAGAAGCATGGAAACAAACAAGAGCTACTACTGTCGCCAATGGCCAATGCTAATGATATATGCTGTTTTTCTCTCTCTCCTCTGTTTTGTTGTGGCTAGAGACTTACAATTATACTTCTTAATTTATACCTTCAAATAAGTACTTTATACTTTCAAATCACTTTTTCTTTCTTTTATAACCATTCTTTTAATCTTAAATATATGTAAATATCATTACGGTTAATTAGATGCCTACATGGATTGAGTTGGGTTAAGTAGATATTTTAGGCCTAAACCTAACTTCTATGTACTTGAGCATTTCAACCTAACTCAACTCATATATTTTCAGGTTGGATTGGATAATCAAATTACTATTTTTATTTTACTTCAAATATCTATTTGTAGTTTCTTTTTAATTTATAAAAATTAACATAAGAACTTCTATTAACCGGTAATTCCAATAGATACATATATATACATATATATACATATATATATATATATATAAACTAAATACATGTCTGGGCAATTATACTATAGGTAAAAAAATATTTTTTTAACTAATAATAAATGTGGGTTAATTCAAGTTCACTCAAATAGATTTTAGGTCAACTTATGAAAAACTGACCTAGTTCAATCTGTCATATTGGGTTGAGTTGGTCAGATTATTTCAGCCGTAGAGTTTTTTTAACGCTCTTACTATTAATCATTCTCTCCATATTTTTCACTTTTTTTCATTCTCTTTATAATATTCTCATCATCTTTGCTGGCTCTGTGGGCAATCAGCCTCTTTTTGAAGGAGTAAAAGGCATACTTAATTTTGTAGAAAAAGGTCAGAATTTTCAATCATGTCAAATTATTGATCATTATGAGGAGGGTCAAAAATAGAAGGAATATGGGAGCCAAAAGAGAAGAGTTTGAAAATGTGTGGGTTTATTTGTACTTGGTGAGGAGGAAGATAAGTGGTTTAAGGGATAAAACCAATAATATGATGAATGGGGAATTTTTAATTTATTTTGTTTTGATGATCTTTTTGGTGTAGCAAAGAAACAAAAGTTGAAGGAGATGTGGATGTGTAAGGAATTGTATCCTTTAAAAGAGGAGACATTGAGTTTTGGTTGGTGATGGGTTCTTTTCTCTTAGTCGGTGTTGGGAGACCCTAATTCCATGTGTAATGTTTCTTTTGTTCATAACTTTTATTTTTATGCTCACTTGTGAGAAAAGTGACTTTCTTTCCTATGATTAAAAAGTGATTCATTACCCATTAATTTGAATATAGTTTAATGGATAAGACATTTATTTATCTTTAATTCAGATTGAATGTTTGATCATATATCTTATGATAAAGATTACAATTTTGAGCAGATTTCTATATTTATATGGTATTTGTCCATTTTTTGTATAGGTTATTGTAGTTTTATTTTTTGTTTCATCCAAAATTCTTCATATTTATGAAGATGATTGACATTATTTATGTACTCATGATATATAACATATTAACTAATGTGGGACTATTATGTTTTTATCTCAATACCTTATTGTTGAAGTCCAAGAAGAGAAAAGAATGATGTTTAGTTAATCTTGATTTTAAAATATATGGGAATTTTTAGGGCTTTAATAACAAAAATTATATAAGTGGCACTATTATAATTTATTCACTATTTAGGTCATGAATATTATGATGGTTCGAATTATGAACAATGATTACTTGAGTAATCACTTTTCATGTACTTCTTTTTTTTTTTTTTTTTAAATATATGGCTTAGTAGTAATATTCATGTCAAACACAAACAATGATAATTCATGTTATAATTACTTGTACCCAAACGGATTCGACCCCTCTCGACTTAGACATTTTCTTGCGATCCGACCATGTTGTTATCTACTTGTCATTAAGTGTTTCTAATACTGATAAAACTATCCCCAAGTACTAACGTTGGTTCTTTTAGTATGTTTTATTTTTATTCACGTCCTTTCTACCTGAACTTTTATAAGGTCACTTAACAATGCCCACCTTCATTTTCATTGGTTCAATCGTATGAATTTTAAAGTTGAGCATGATGAATTAGCTTGGAGCAATCATATGTTGGATGACCTCTAACAAATTTTTATAAGAAACATGTGAGTGAAGACAAAACATGTTAAAAGGACATGCATGTGGTTGATTTGTGCATAATTTTCACTCTTAAAAGCAGATCAAGGAAAATAGGTAACTAAATTGAGTTGTAGAGAATATTGGAAAATGTCAAATTTAAATTCTAAATCCTAGTCTCAATCCTGAACTCGAAATGCTCTAACTAATGTCTTGGTTAAAAAGTTTGGAATATTTGTATAATATGTATGTATGGTTATCTAAAATAATTTAGATTTTGATCCGATTACTATTTGGGCTTTTATTTCTAAAAACTTAAAGCTTATAAACAGCAATTCAATCAATGAATTTACTTGTTTATGTTGGATTATGTTACCATTCAAATAAGGGATATGAATTCTCTTAAAAAAAAATATTAATAAATAAATTTGAATCCATTGAAGAGACCACTTTATACCTTCAGCCTTGAGTTTATGGTGAGAGTGAGAGTATTCCATTTATAATTTGTTAAATAAAAGATTTTATGATCTTTCAAAATTATTCAAAGCAAGATGTGATGCATCAAAATTATTCAAATAGAGAAGCTTGATTTGTACTCCAAATTTGGAATAGGAGATGAGATGGATGATAAACAAATCTTGGTGGTCCATACATGAACAGAAAGAATACATGTGATTAAGATTTGACAAGAAACAGCTAAATCCTATAGAATTTGGTGAATTAGCTTTCTTTTGACACTCAAAAAGTTTGTTAAAAATCCAAGCCTTTTCAATGAAATGGCATCTTTTCCATTCACCCCCCCTTTTTTTTCAAATTTAAATATCTGTTAATTTCTCCCTCTATTTTTTTTTTTTTTTTCACAATGCTAATATATAGCCTAAATTTTTGAAAAAAAATAAAAATAAAATAGTACTTTGGTCGGGGAACATTGAGATTTTTTTAATTTTAATTTTAGAACTTTCGAAAGTCTAATTTTAGTTCACAAACATTAAAGTTTGTTTTTATTTACATCCATGAACTATCAAATCTAATTTTAGTTCCTAAATTTTAAGTTTTGTTCCATTTTGATCTCTAAAAATAAAGCATAAAATTAGTCTTTAGTAAAAAAAATTTGTTCATTTTTCTTTAAAAAATTATGATCTACCTCCATCAACTTTAAAATAGGTTCACATTTTGTCTGTGATTGTATTAAAATTATTAATTTTATTAAAACAATTTCAATTAATATTAAATTTAAATTTATTTTAAGAATTAATTTTAAGTTTCTTTTTTTAAATAAAAAAAATTAATTTAGACATTTAAAAATCTAAAAACCAAAATGAAACAAATTTCGAAGTTGAAGAATTAATATTGAACTTTTAAAAATTATGGACATAAGTAATATTTTGACCTAAAAAGTTAATTGAAAAATCCAACGAAAACAAGAGTGTGAATTTGAATCTCACCCCCAATTTGTTGTAGAATAAAAAAAAAAAATTTGTATAATTGAAAAATAATAATTATTAGGAAAAATTAACTTTTTTGTCTGAACTTTCTATTTAATCATTATGTTTTAAATTCAATAACTTTTAAATTTAACATTTCAATAATGGTGTCTTTACATTTTATTTTACTTATTTTCTTTTAATAATTAAATTAACGTTAAAATAAAATAATTACATCACAATATATTAAATTTTAAAATTATTTTTTGAGACAAAGAATTTTAAATTATTTAGTCATTATATTAGTCAATCTTTTGTATGTAGTTAATGATTTTGTTGTTTTAAAGACTAAAATTTAATATTATTTAAATATTAAGAGTATAAATATTTTACTTTAAAATATACCAAACAAATTACAACTTCACCTACAATTGAGAGACTAAATATCTAATTTTTCCTTTACAAGACTGTGAAATTATGTTAGTTAATGAAAGTTTTGCACTAAAGAATATTAGACCGTGAAGGTGAAGCACCAAGAAGAGTCATAGATGAAAAGGTCAAAAGAAATTATATTGAAGAAGATGACGGTAGCTATATTATGTACCACACAATACAATAGACCCTAAAGAGTAGAATTGTGAAACCTAATCTAAATCTAAAGAAGCCCAATAGGCCTTACAATATTAAAACACCAAGATATCTAATATTAACCACACTAATACTCTATTAATCCTCTAATAATCTAACAAAGAAAAACCTAGTGATCAAGTTTGGAAAAAACAAAAGCTTTCTTACGATTATTAAATGTTATTATGACCAATTATATACTGACGTGATATTTAAATATGGTAAAATAATTTATTATTACTTACCCATCACTAAGTAAAAATTATTACTTGCCATCATGATGCTACAGAAAATTAGTGATGTAGCAGAAAATAATAAGACTTCTTTAATTATAGATATTATATCTGAAATTTAATGGAAAAGAATGAGGTTGAAAATAGGAATGAAAAACGGCAAAAATATGATTGCAAATATCATTATTAGATGCATTTTTCTCAGTCATATTTGAATAGCCATGATCTCAGCCACAACCTACCAAATTTAATTATGATCAGAGCCAATATTAATGGAGACTGACCGCCGGCGACCAAAACGCCGTCGTCCGAGGAACCCATTCAACATCACCATAATAATAAATTGTTTCAATCTGAAGAAGGAAAAATACTGAAAATTATGCTTTTAAAAAGAATTGAAATAACAATATTTGAAATAAAGATTCAAACATGTAACATCGTTAAGATATATGACAAGTTAAGCTTACTTTGGTTAAAGATTAGAGCTTTACCATAATTTTATGGCAATATGAATTTTGCGAAAAATTTAGAATCCGTTGATAATTATTTCATTTTTTGTTTTTTGTTTTTTGTTTTTTGTTTTTAATCTTTTTAAAACACGCTATTTGATAACCAATTTTAATTTTTGTTTTTAAAATTTTTAAAACACTTTTAAAATATTAAAGAATTCTAAAAGCTTCAAAAAATAGCTTTTAAAAATAAGATTTCGTTTTCGTTTTTTAAAAAGCATGAAAAAGGTCAAGAGTAAAGAGTAAAAAACTAAAAAAATCAAAACAACATGTGATATTTGAAAACAAAAAACAGTTATCAAATATGTTTTTTTGTTTTTAATTTTTAAAAACATAAAACTAAAATCAGTTATCAAACATATACAGAAAACTAGAAATAAAAAATAAAAACCGAAATGATCATCAAACAGGGTCTTAGTTATAGGTGGTACAATTACTCTACTAACGTAGTATGTTTAATTTATTCAAATGTAGATATGATATACTCAATTGAATAGACTTATGATATTAATCTACTTGTTTACAAATTATAGCACTACTATTTGTTGCGATATGTTAGAAGATGATTTTTTTTTTTTTTTTTTTTGAAATTACAACAATTGGAGGTGTAGGCCTTTGCGAACCAAAGATCTCTTGATTATTGCATTTACATTGATAGCTCTTGTTGGCATGTTCGAAGATGATGATTGAGATATGAGTAGGGATTTTCAAACCTTAGTTCAAAATATGTTTAATATATTGTTTTCTTTTTATTTTTTTAAAGTGATATACATAATTATTTTTTAATAAATCAACATTTATTAATCAATTTATAATTTAATATATAAAAATGTAGTATATATTTGTTAAAATAAACTTTGATATGTTTAGTTTTTGTTTTGAATAAATCACCTTTTGTTACTCAAGTGAAGATTTTAGATTTTTTGTTCAAATATTGTTAAATATGTTTTTTGTTAAAATTAAAAAATAAAATATCAGAATCATTTTATTTAAAAATGTCAAATTTATCATTTTAGTTTCATTTAAATAGTACAAAAGATTATGGACGTTAATAATGAAAGTAAGCTTGAAATTAATAGTGGCTGCTTAGGAAAAGCGGTTACTGTTTTTAAGTTTAATATTTTAATTTAATTGGTTCCTTTACAAGACGTGTAAGCCAACACACAATTTTCAAATCCAACTGTACAGCCACGTGGAATCGGCGTGACTCGTTAGGCACCGCCGCTGCCGTATGATGTATCCACGTGTGATCTGCAGCTGGGATTATCAGTGCCACGTGTCAGAAACCGTGATTAATGAATGTGATGGTTAGTTGGTGGGTAAACAACACACGAGCCCAACTACTATCCGAGTCAGACACCCAATTAATCCGAGTCAGTAGCAATGACGAATAGTTGCCTGACACGTGGTGGGAAAAGGCGTGTAGTTTGTTTTGGAACTGGCGTTAAACGCGGGTAATGGAGACGCAAACGCACGTCGTCGTTTTGGACGGTATTTTCTCAATTTATTTAACTTATTTTTAAATATTCTTTTTCTTTTTGTGAAAGGACAAAAGGAGAAAGAAAAGCTTATCCATTTCAATGGGAACCCATTGTACATTATTTCATTTCTCTTGAATACCATTTGCATCTTTTCAAATATTGGATATGTTTGAGGACATTTGTCCCCCTTTTTTTATCCCCTTTAAAATACTCTTTTTAAAATTAAGAATTGACTTCTTTAAAAAGTACTTTTATACATATAAAAAGAGATTTTAAAATCCACACTCATTAACAAATGTATTCAAGTCTATCTTACTATTCAATTACAAGTTTGGTTAACTATCATAAAATAGTTTAATAGTAAAAAAAAAAAAGAATACTAATTAAAAGATGATAAATTCAATTCATAATATTCATTTATCTAAAAATTAATGTCTCGTTAAAATAGTTGATATACGTGTAAATTAACTCAAACACTCACGGTAGGATATCAAAAAAATATTACAAGTTTGGTTAGTAGTTATGTGTGTGTGTGTGTGTAGTTGTGTTAGTTTTAAAAGTGTTATATGACAAGTGCATAATTCAAATGTCATGTATGACTTATGACTAATAGATTATGGATTTAATTTTTTGTTGTTTAGTATTTATTGGGGGAGGGGGGCCACAAACCTTATAAGGAGGGTACTAGCCAAATAGCGATTCTCAGAATTGAACTCGTGACATGGTGTTAAATTGGATTACAAGAAAACAATGAAACCATAAGGCCGTCAGCCCTTTCAGTTATTAAACACTTAAACTTCAATGTATTAAACCGGTAACTAATAGGATATCTTCTATGTGTTTTATTTAATTTAATTTATTTTTTGACAATGGATATCTTCCATGTTTTAACCTTGACTTTTGTATGATAGACGGTCATATATATTTATTTTATAAGTTTTATAATATATGTATTTTGTGATCATGGGTAAGTTTTCGTCTCGTGTAAGATTATGTTCTTTTTGCTATGTGTCCTTACATTTCATTAATATAAATACCAAATAGATTATTAGTGTGTATCTTTGGTCAAATATACACTTTATTTCTATCCAATTTTGTAGATAAACATTCAATTGTAGATCTTTTGTTGTTGTTGTTTTTTGATATCTTGTTGTTTTTAAATTATATCTCTTTTTTTAGAAAATTGTAGTGTAGCTTTTCTTACCAAATAATTATAAATATATACAAATTTTAAAATATTTACATCCATATTATTAATATATTATTATAATTAATAATACAATATTATGTATTATTATTATAGTATTACTATTAATATCGATTATTATAGCTGTTATTTTTTTAAAAAAAGTTATAATTATTTTTTTGAATTTGATTATTATTTTAAGTTTTTTTTTTTTTTTTTTTCTCTATTCTAACATACATTTTGTAGCATGACTATGAGATATGTACTGAGATTTACATTCAATTTTTTAAGCTATAGTTATCCATATGAATTATTGTTAGAGAAAATAATTGAAAGAAACTTTATTTTTCTTTTTCCTAACCGGCAATTAATGGTTAATAGTGTTGGTATTGGTATGAAATTCTTATGGGGGTGATGTGACTGACAGAGTTTATCTAATTTGGCCTCCTCTGTGGGGGAATTTTATCACATACCGTAGATTTAGATTCCATTTTAAATTTAATGAATGATCAAATCAAGTTTGTTAACTACTTTTCTAGATCTGTTCTAATTTTTTTTTTTTTTTTTAAAAAGAACATACTTTTTTTAGATGAGTTTTGTAAATCTTATATAATGTAGGATTACAAAAAAAAAAAAAAAAAAAAAAAAAAAAAAAAAAAATCTTTTCTAAAAATAAATTTGATTTACGATGAAAGTTAGGGTGGGAGATGGGAACAATTGATGTTGAGGATCCAAATATTTTCTTTGAATTGACAATAATTGAGATGAGGAATTCAAATTCGAAATTTCATGATCATTGAATGTGAATTATTACTTTTGTTGACTGCAACTTTCAAACATAAAGAAAAGAGTAATGTTTTATATCCTTAAATTATATTTTGAATATTTGATAATAATTATGAATTACTTTGTGTTGACTATAAAATAATTTATTTAGTATAAAAATGGATTAATACATTAAGATGCCAATAAAAATGAAATATAGGAATTGAAAATGGTCATGTCAACAAGTTCTAATTATTTTAGTTTGGTTATTTGTAAAATATAAAAGTCAAGGTATGTTGATGATAATGCAAAACTTATTTTGATCCTATCCATATATTTTGAACAGGATGTCTTTGATTTATGTTTTTGAAATGACATTAAACAAAAATGAAGCCTGCTGTTGGAATGTGCATTAGGTATTCCGGCACAAGGGAAAAAGGCCTCACCAACTTGACAATATAAAATTCCAAAATGAAGTTTTAAAAAAAAAAAAAAAAAAAAAAAAAAAAAAAAAAAAAGAAAAGAAAAAAACCTAAGTTCGATTATATCCACATAAAATTTAAAAGCAAAATTGTTTCTAAAATATAAATCATAAATTTAATACTTATGCTTATAAGGTAAAATCCAATTTTTAAGATTGGGAGAAAATTAAAATTTTATTTTTATAATTTTAAAAACTATAATTTATATAGTTCAATGAAATATAAAAAGTAGTTTATATCATTTGTAATTATCTACAAAATCACAAAAACTAAATATCAAGTTTTTCAAAATTATTGAGATTAAATTAGTTTTTAAAAATTATAGTAGTTAAATTATAACTTTCTTTCAACCCTATGTATATTTTTTTAGGATATGTTACATCATCTTTACTAAATAATGCAAAATTATTATAGTGGTCACATATATATATATATGAATTAATTAGTTTGTACGGATTTTTTTAACAATCAAATGTCGTAGAATCAAATACTTGATCTCGTATAATTAATTAAAATATGTATAAATTGATCCGAACACTCACTAATATATTAAAAAAAATGAATGCAAAGATTAATGTGTAGTCTTTATCTACTAATATCATAAGCAACTTTTTATTTCAAGAAGACAAAAAAAAAAAAAAAAAAAAAAAAAAGAAAAAGAGAGAGAGAAGAATATCCAACGAAAGAGGAAAAAAAGTGTGGATTACAAAGATAGGAAAAAGATAAAAGAGGGCAACAAAATGACATTTTTTTTTTGGGTGAGCATAACACAAGTTAGTCCGCCCGAGCAAAGGAACCTTATCAAAGTGTAAGGATATATATTATATTCTCAAACTTGATTGAATTGACAACCAACTTCAATATATGGTGTTGCTTTGGATGCCATTCTTATTTCTTGGCCGTTTTGCCCAAAGCACATAAAACTATCCTAAGCAAAATAACACTATAAGTTGAATATATTTGGTTGATATAATTTGAAGATGTTACAATTTAATCTTTGTAGTTCGATAGAATTAGAGCGGAGTCTTATATGGTTTACAAAAAGTTAAAGAGTTTAACTTCTATGGTTTCGATTAAAATAATAATTTATTCCTATAGTTTAAAGAAAGTTATAATATATATATATTATGATTTTAAAAGTTGAATTTATTTGTATGACTTCATCAAACCTAAAAATTAGTACATGTTTGTATTTGACGGAAAATTAAGTGTATGAAAGTAATTCACATTTAAATTACGTAAGATGTACTCTTCTTTGTCCAATTAGTTACAAATTGACATTTTCATCATTAAAATATGAATAACTAATTTCCATGTATTTAATTCTTCCACAATTACAAATATGCAACATTGTTTAGATTTTATGAAATCATAAAGATTAAATTATAAATTTTAAAATTATTAAAATTAAATTATAACTTTCTATAAATTATATATACTAAATTTTAGTTTTTGAAAATATATGACTGAACTCTAATTTTTTTCAATATAGAGATTAAATTTATAATTTATCCTTAAAAAATTTAAAATTATTCCTTGTGGACTTAGCTTTGTTTTACTTTTTGGCTATTCTTTTTTGACCCACATGTTATATAAATAATATCGATGAGTTGGAATTAATAGAGATTTAATTCCAAACAAATTAATAATATTATAATAATAATAATAATAATAATAATAATAATATATGTTTTTTTTAAAATAGAGATATTGAAATTTTGCTCTCCTATATTCGAGGTACCACTAACCTGTACTTAAAATATCGCACTATCGCACCTGAATACTTGGTATTCTAATTTTGTTTGAGAAGTATTTTCCCCTCAAATTCAATTAAATTAAAAAAAATATATGTTATAAAATTTGAGTTTCCTCCTTTTTCTTTTAATTTCTATTTTAGTCTATTAATATTTAGAAAAGAATAATTTTGATAATTACTATATCTTTCGTTTCCATCCAATCCAATGTTCAAATCAACAAAACTAAGTGGTCTCAATATACACTCGTGTCAACATATTAATCCACTTATTCAAAGTAAAATCATCAATTTTATAAAAGATCAATCTTCTTATCTTGATATCTAGATATTAAATTTGACATTTCTCAAAAAAAAAAAAAAAAAACTGACAATTTAAAAGTTACAGAAAATAAGTTTAAATTCCACGACTTTAAATAAATACTGAAATTTTAGAAAGTAATAATATTTTTCAAAGGAACCTCAATAAGATGTGATTCATTTTAATTAATTTGAAAGCGATTTAATTAAAATCCCACTCTCTCTATGGTCGGAGAAAAAAAATAAAATGGAGCGGCCGCTTACAAAGCGACACATTTGAAAATTTTAATTTAGCATTATCGGTTAACTAATGTGGAGGCATATGTGAAGAATAAACCGTTAACTAAGAAAATTTTAAAAGGGAGGTTGACATGTGGCGAGAGGTGAGTGGTGACTTTCTTCACAAGGTGGACTCCACGTCATTTTAAATATGCTGACGTATTAAGTAATAAATAAATATAGTACGAAAAAAAAGAGAAAATTTTCGGGTAATGGGAATGAATGGGCTTCCATTTCCACGCTGGATATTAAACTAAAAACAGTCAAACACCAGCCAAACAGTCCAATTTCTACGAATTCCATCCCCTAGAAATTTCCTTCCATTTTTTTTTTAAATTCGCCCGTTTGTTTGGATTCTGGATAAGCTTCAAATTCATTCTTAGTTCCCAATTTTCTTAAATTATTATTTTTATTAAAAAATTCATTTAAAAAAATGTTTTCAAATGTGGTTTTTCCATCAAATTCCACGAACTATTACCATTCCAAACACGCCTTTTGTCGTTCAAATTTATACAGCCACCTATAAATAGCAGCTTCTTCCCCCATTCCTTCTGGAAAATCAAATCAAAATTCAGTTTAAAATTCAAGCAATTTCAGATCAGAAATGGTCGATTTGGGTTGGAAAGCAAACATGGGCTCGGATAAGACGGCTAAATCCTCGAAGTTGATCACCAACAACAACAACATCATCAAGCTCAATTTATCGCTTCCAGTTTCGTTTCGTTCTTCAGAAATCTCCACTGCCTCGCCGTCGTCCTGCTCGTCGTACGAACAATACCTTCGCCTCAACGATCTCAGGAAGCTATGGAGTTCTAAGGAGTTTCCTGAATGGAGAAACGAGTCAGTTTTAAAACCGGGATTACAGGCTTTAGAGATTACCTTCCGTTTCATTTCAACCGTTTTGAACGACCCTCGGCCGTACGCAAACCGGAGGGAATGGAAGAGGAAGCTTGAGTCACTCACAACGAGTCAGATCCAACTCATTTCGATGATTTGCGAAGATGATGAAGAAGACGGCGAATCGCGCGGCCGAGTTCCGATTGTTGATCTGAGTTCATCCAACGGCGTGATTACTCGCGACGGAAGCTCGGCGGAGGTCTGGAGGATTCACGGCGAAGCCACCACCGTCGTGAGCAGAACAAGTGAAGCGAGTCTTCTTCCTCGTCTTGCTTCATGGCAGAGCTCTGAAGATATCGCGCAGACGATTCTGTACTCCGTCGAGTGCGAGATGAGGAGATGTCCGTACACGCTAGGGTTAGGAGAGCCGAATTTGGCCGGCAAGCTAAATCTCGATTTCGACCTAATTTGCAAGCCAAACGAGCTTCATTCACTGAAAAGAAATCCGTTCGGACAAATCGAAAATTACGAAAATCAAACAGTGTACACAACGCACCAGATCTTAGAGTCGTGGATTTACTCCGCGCATGAGCTTCTCAAACGAATCAGATCCAGAATCGAGAACAAGAATTTCGCAAAAGCCGCTAGCGATTGCTACTTAATGGAGCGGATCTGGAAGCTACTGCAAGAAATCGAAGATCTTCACCTTCTAATGGATCCGGACGATTTCTTGAAGCTGAAAAATCAATTAGCGATGAAATCGCTGCAGGAATCGGAGGCGTTTTGCTTCAGATCGACGACGCTGGTGGAGATCACGAAGCGGTGCAAGGATCTGAAGCACACGGTGCCGTTGATCTTGGAAGTGGCGGTGGATCCGATGGGCGGACCGAGGATTCAAGAGGCGGCGATGAAATTGTACAGCGAGAAACGAGAGGTCGAGAAGATTCATCTTCTTCAAGCTCTGCAAGCGATCGAATCGGCGATTAAGAGATTCTTCTTCTCCTACAAGCAAGTTCTAGTTATGGTGA
Source organism: Sechiopsis laciniata (assembly GCA_037833695.1). Classification (NCBI taxonomy): domain Eukaryota; kingdom Viridiplantae; phylum Streptophyta; class Magnoliopsida; order Cucurbitales; family Cucurbitaceae; genus Sechiopsis; species Sechiopsis laciniata. Next base: position 1,466,590 of record JBBMKA010000015.1, on the reverse strand, counting down.
TGGGAAGCTTAGAGGCGAAAGGGAACCGAGTTGTGGTGAGTTCGAACTCGGACGATTCACTGAGTCAGATATTTCTTGAACCCACTTATTTTCCGAGTTTGGATGCCGCCAAAACGTTTCTTGGAGATATACACTATGTTTTCGGGTCGGATACAAAAACCCGGATGAAGTTGTAGGACTTGGGTTGACCGGGTCAGAAATAAGGCACACAAAAAAGATCTAGACCCCACAGGATTGGAAAATACAGAAAATTAAATTAATTATTTTACAAAAGAAAGGAACGAAAAATCTGGTATCGACTGTATAATGACATGTTTAAAATTTTGTCTCCGATTATTGAGAAAACATTTTTTATTTTTTATTTTTTGTCATTAAACCGAATATTTAATTGAAATATGAAGTTTAATTAATAAAAAGTTATTGAGTGTTGGCTACGGCGGGAAGGTAATGGGGCTAGTTGGCCAGGCGATGCATAAAGAATTAACTTTTTAAAAGTAGAAAACAAAAAAAGTCTCTGAATTTAATAAATACATACATAAAACTGCAAAGCATGATTCAAGGATTCATGTATGAATGCCTTGTATCCCATGCGTACGTACATGATTCTTTATCGTGTCCTATCTAAAAGTCGTCATCTAATTTGAATTATATTTTATTTTGTTAGAAAATAATAAAATGTAATTGAACAACATATTTAAAATATAGGTCATGTAAATAAGGTCATTCAACAAAAATTGAAAGTAAGAATTTTAAACTCCTAATCTTATAGTTACTAAATCATACAAAATGCAACTTTGCTCCCTTTTAATATTCATAAGAAGATATTGTTTAAAATATATATTCATAAGAACATAACTTAACTGAATGATTATAATTAAACTTTACGGCTTAAATATTGTTGAAATAAATATATAATAAAATGAACTATCACAATACAATAACTAAGATTTGGTCTTTAAAAATGTAATTTTAATCCTTTATTTTTAAAGTTAAACTTATTTTCGCACTACTACAAAAACTAGTATAGTTGGCACTAGGACGTTTTTTTAGAAAAAAACGTAAAGTAAGCATAGATTAAACATGAGGAAGGTCAATAAAGGTAAAAAAGTACGGACGTTTACATCAATTTTATTACTAGGTTTTAGTTGACATTCTACCTGTGTTAACTTTAATGATATTTTGGTTGACATACACAAAACGCCAATTAATCTTAGTTAAAAATTAAATTAAGTAAAAAAACTCTTTTAAGTGTTTAAAAAGAAGAGGAAAAATGAAAAACTCTCTCAAGTCACCTGTTGCCCGTTCACCCAAAAAAAATCGATCAATTAGTGCTTCTTACGCAGGGTCTTCAACGCTTAACGATAGCAAATTCTAAGGGCATTGGTGAGCAGTGGATGCTGATGATCATACCGAGAAGAGAGATTGATTTGAGAGAGAAGAAGAAGTGCATAGCAACACGAGGTTTGTTTGAATTTGTGGTGAATCGATTAGGGCTTAGAGATTTTGAGTTTCCTTCTCTTGATTGGGTGTTTCGTTTCATAACCATTAGATTTTGATTTCCATTTCAGATTTTTTATATCTTAGGGATTTCTATTTGTTTCTGCGGATTCGGTTATGTGTTGTTTTGAATCGTGCTCTACTTGATTAGATCTTTCGATCCAATTAAGTTTTTGTTTGATTTTCCAAGTGTATACTTGTTATAGCACACTTTTGGCTTTAGGTTTAGTGTAATCAAGGTTGTTCAGTTCAATTCTATTTTTTTTTTCCTTTTGATGTAATTTCGATCGAGACATTCAAAATTAAACTAATATAACTCCATCATTTAGTATTTCACTTTTAGTTACTAAGGTGACGCAGTTGATTGAAGATTTAAGCTTTGAAAGATATGCTCTTTTTAAGGTTCGAGGTTTGAGATTCACTTGTGACATTAATTTGTAGATTCCTCTACTGTCTCTATTCTTTTAATGTCTACTATGCCTAGCCTAGAGACGGACGTAGTTACCTTGTTTAAAAAAACATCTCACATTTAACAATTAATTTTAAGAGCTTTTCAAAAAAAATAATTATTAATTTTAACATTAACATTAAAATTCTAACCATCAACATTAAAATTTTAGAAAAAAACTTCTAACATTAAGTTTATAATTCAAACTATATTATAACAAAAATAAGAAAATGAAGTTGAATATTTTTCTTTAAAAAATCAGTAAAATGTAAGTATAGAGTAGAAAGAATGATTTAAGACTAAAAAAAAAAGAAATCAAATAATAAATCTATTTCGTCTAGGAGAATTAATACCAAATTAGTCAACAATAAAAACCATAGTTAAAAACATTTATGTATACCTCTCAACTAAGAAGTAATGGATTTGACCACCATCCAATTTCTTAACACAAATTCCGGCTGTGGTTGTTATTTTATTCAAGAGTTATATTAAAGAAAAAAAAAAAAAAATCAAAACTTAGCTGATGTCTTATAAAAAAACATATAAAGAAAACCATGTTTCATAAAACATCGACGATAAGTATATGGATGTTATTTAGGAAAATATAAAATAATTGTACCTCATAAACTACTGCAGCACGGTACTCCACCATTAAACTTGGATTTCACAGGAAAAGGAAAAATAAAAATAAAAAATAAAAAATCGCCCACCGTGGGGCTCGAACCCACGACCACAAGGTTAAGAGCCTTGCGCTCTACCAACTGAGCTAGACGGGCTTGTTGCTCTTGTAACGTTAGGTTTAATATATAGTTAATTATCATAGGCCAAATATTTCACGTTTCTTCTTCGATATCATTCTTCCAAAATTGGAGCTAAATCAGAAACCCTAGCATCCGCTTCTGCGCTTGTTCTTCGTCTCTCTCGGCATCCATTTTTACGGAGCTAGGTTTATTCGAGCTTCAGGCCATGGCGACGACTGAGGATACGGTTTTGCAATTCTCACAGTCTTCTAACACAATATCTGCAAAAGTTCACCCTCTGGTTATCTTCAACATTTGCGATTGCTATGTGAGGCGCCCGGACCAGGCGGACCGAGTGATCGGTACTCTTCTTGGCTCTGTTTTACCGGATGGAACCGTCGATATTCGCAATTCTTATGCTGTTCCTCATAACGAGTTCTCGGATCAGGTCTTTCTTACTCTAAATTGCACTCGTTTCTAGTTTTCCTTGATGTAATTGTTCGAGAAGTTACCGATTCTTTGCGTTCCCATCGTTTTTTAGTAGTAATTAATCTTTTCCATTAGAAAATTAAGTCTCCCTGCCTAATTCTGCCATTTAGTTACAATTTTGTGTATCAAATGTGTTGAACTCTGTGCAAAATTACTTATACTAGGGAATTATGAACAATTAGAATTATGATTGCAGATGGACCCTTAAAGATTTTGTATGTTCTTTGTTTCTTTCAACTTAAATGTTTATTGTTTTATACTTGCTAGTGATGGTTATGGTTTGTTATACCATTTTGCTACCGGTTCGCCTAAATTCTTAAGTTCATTCTTTCTTACCTTACTTCTATCTTTTCATCATTATAGGTTGCGCTGGATATTGATTATCATCACAATATGTTAAGTTCCCACCTAAAGGTTAATCCAAAAGAAGTTATCGTTGGATGGTATGCCCGTCGATCCTTCATTACTATGTCAATGAAAAAATGTATGCGTGTAAGTGTCTGTTAGATAGCCTATGGTTAAAGTGATTCATTTTTTGGATGAGAAAGCGGTATCATTATGATTTGAGAGGAACAAAAATTTGCAGTGTTTAAAAAAAAGACTTAGTGTAAGAGCCCAACAAGGAGATAAATAAGACAATAGCACCCTGAAGATGACTATCCTCAGCTTTATCAACTATTGAAAGTGCTTTAGGTCATTTACACAGTTTGTTTGTTGTTTTTCTGAGTTCACAAAGTTTGTTTTCGTAACCCATTTATGCTGCTCCTTTGGTTTAGGCCATTGGCTTCAGTAGATTTCTTTCCTAATGAAATCGGTTTCATCATTAGAAAGAATTTGGCCGGTAACTTTTGTTTGTTTGATACTAATTTAAAGACCACAAAATTTGCAATATTATTTAGTTTCTAAGCTAGGAATATTACTCTGGGTCGAAAACTTGAAATTGATTTTTTTCTCTTAATGTTGGCAAAGTCAATCTAAAGTTTTATGATATTAAATATTCCCAACGGCATATGTGTTAAGCACATTTTAAAATGTCATATACACCGTGAATACTGTCAGGTACTCAACTGGTATGGGAGTTACGGGTGGCAGTGCATTGATACATGATTTTTATTCTAGAGAAGTTGCAAACCCTGTTCACCTCACTGTTGATACTGGATTTAAAAATGGAGAAGGGACTATAAAAGCCTATATCTCTGTCAATTTGTCTCTTGGTGATAGACAACTTGCTGCTCAGTTTCAAGAAATTCCTTTAGATCTTCGAATGGTTGAAGCTGAGAGACTTGGCTGTATGTATTTTATACTTTCATTATTGTATTGTCGAAGCTGCACTCTCTATTTAACCGACACACACACATTTTTTCATTGACATATGACACACAGTTTTAGGTGAGACCTGAGGGTCATTATAATGTTGCCTCATTGATACAACTCCGGGAACATTTTATTCTTAATTTTTTTTTAATATACCTGATTTATGTTGAATAACATTATCTTGGCATGATATTGATTTTAACATGTCTATCTCTGTACCTTAGCTGATTTATGTGTTCACATGATTATGGATGGACCTTTTGGAATTTTTTTTCCTTAAGCACTGTTACCACTGTTATTGTATTTTGACGGATATGCATCTTAATTAGTTCTATTGTGTGTGTTTCTTAGTCATGTCCAATCCATTTCAAATCTTTTTTCAAGTCATTTTTATTTATTCTGGGAAAGTGCCAATTTCTAATGCAATTCGTGTTGACAGTTGACGTACTGAAGGCAACTTCGGTTGATAAACTGCCAAATGATTTGGAAGGAATGGAAGCCTCAATGGAGAGATTACTTGCGTTAATTGATGATATTTATAAATATGTTGATAATGTTGTGGTGAGTAACGTTTGGGTCTCTTCTTTTGCTATAAATCATCTTTCGTTTGTTTATGTTAGTACTCTCTCAGGAAGGGGATGTTGAGCCAGACAACACGATTGGGAGATTTCTAGCTGACACTGTAGCCTCTCTTCCAAAACTATCGCCATCTGCTTTTGATAAACTGATGAATGACAACGTGCAGGTGAGATTGTTTTCCCATACCTTATATATCATGATGCTATTAGTATTAGATAAATGTTGTGGTGTTGGTTCAACGTTATATTATTTGAACTTGGTGGCTGTTTAATGGTTTGCATAAAATTAAAATTGGGTAGATTATAAATTTGGTCTTGGTTTGAAAAAAGCTAGAATTTAATCTATATGATTTTAAAAGTTAGAATTTAGTCCCTATGGTTCGGAGGAACTTACAATTTAGTCCCGATGGTTTTTTTTACCTCAACTAATGTCACAGGGTATATTGTTTGACCCTACAACACTTGGATGTCAAGAAAACCCGTAGAAAATTAATTCCTAGGCAGGTGACCATCGCGGATTGAAGTCATTACATTTTAGTTCCATAAGACCCTCTTGGTTGCCCCTATACTTTTAAAAACTTGAATTTAGTCCATGTGACTTGATAAAAAGTAGTATTTGTTCGTAATATTTAGCAAATTGAATGTGGAAGTTAGTTGTTATTCATGTGTTAATAATGACGGTGTGAGTTAAGTGATTAATTGGACAAAAAAAGTCACATTATTTACATATGAATACCTTCACATACTTAATTCGTTAAGGAAAACAAACGACATGAACTAATTTTTGGCTTTGATCAAACTATTGAGGCTAAATTCTAGTTTTTAATCATAAAGACTAAATTCTAACTTTCCTCCAATTATATAGCCAAATTCTAGAATCACATCATTATTTAATGCCTCCTCATACTTAATTCGTTAAGGATTACAAACGGAATGAACTAGTTTTTGTCTTTTATCAAACCATTAAGGCTAAATTCTAGTTTTTAAAATCATAAAAACTAAATTTTAACTTTTCTAAATTATAGGGCTAAATTCTAGCATAAGACTAATCTTATAATTTATCCATTAAAATTTGTACATGGAAATTTTCCTGACTGTTTCTCCCTTTCCACCACTTCCCACAGGACCATTTGCTGTTGCTGTATTTGTCAAGTATCACCAGGACACAACTAAGCCTTGCCGAAAAGTTGAATACGGCTGCCCAGATTCTGTAACTCTTCAACCCGCATCGACGATTTTGAGTGTTACTTATTCGGCGATTGATCAAAAACAAAGAATTCGGGTATTTATTTATTTCTACTGCAAAACGCTCCCCCTCTTTTCTCTTGAAACCCCCCTTTTGATTGAGGAAGTCAGATTCTTGCTATACTGCTTACATTGTGGGATATGCTGTCTAGTTTTACCTTGACGATTTTTGTACTAACGTTTTTACAATCAAGAGTTTTGTCCATACTCAGTAGTATGTCACCATAAATTTTCTCGTCTTTCACCTCCAAGTATTATTCATCGTTGAAAGGCAACAATATGATTTAATTTCTTTTCAAGTTCTCTTTATTTAGAAGATGCGTTCCTTTTCCTGTTTAGGGTCGAAACAAAGCAATAAGGGATAGACATGCTTTTCTTTTTTGTCTTTGTTTTCTTCATTTCGATCAAGAATTTCTAAATTCAAATTCAAATTCAATATTCTATATATTATATAATTATGAATACTAAAAGGATTACAGGTTTGAAATCCTTTTAAATTCTTTGCTGTCTTCTAGATTCTGGCCTTGGAACAGATGTGGGAGGTGCTAAATTTTGATTACTGGTTATTTAAAAAATATATTATTATACTAAAAAGAACCTTTTTTTTTTTTTTTTTTTTTTTTTAACTAGAAGTTTTTATATTCCACCCAAGACACCTTTAAGATCATGAGTTTGAATTCTCACCCTTAGTTGCTGAACTAAAAAAAATCTCAGGGTGATTAATATGTATTCCATAAATTGTAGGCCGTAAATATTCAATCCTACCATTTTGAAAATGTTATTTCTTCTAAGTGCTTTGATTTGTGTTTAAGTGTTGAGATTTTATTATTGTCATTATTTTTGAGATAAGTGTAAAGACTTTTTGCAGAGAAATATGTTTAAAAAGCTAATGAAAACTTGAAAAGCTTTTTTGTAACAAGATAGTCGTAAAAAAATGAAAATAACAAGTGAATATTAGATTATAATTTTGGACAGACAAATTTCTCGTTCTTCGGTTTACAATTTAACATTAACGGAGACTTCATATTATTTTTAGATCTGCAAATATAGTAAACAATAAATGAAAACATCAATTTGAATATAACTTAAGACATTATATACTTATCAAAATGTTGAAAAAAAAGAATGAAAATATTAGAAATAGAAACTTGGGAGGTGTTGGAATTATCATATTGATCAAGTGGTTAAATGATAGTATCGAGAATTCTTAAGTATTTGGAGAAAATGATTTCAATCTATAATGATCATATATATATAGTAAAAAAAATTTATAATTAACCACATATAATATAAGAGCAAATTATTGGTATGTGTTATGTGGATAATTAAGATGCATATAAATTGATCTAAATGCTTAAATATTTATATGTATATAAAAATAATTGGTGAGATGTGGAGAATGATGCATGATCGGTTGATTGTAGTTCCATTGTCGTAAAAGTGAACAATAATTGAGGGAGGGGAATGTGGATGATGGGGTTAGCTTTTCCTGATCTGATTATACGTTGTCTCTGTGTGTTTATTTATTTATTTATCGCCCATTCTTTTTGTCTCCTTAAATTACAATTCTATGTTTCTCAAATGTCTTCTTCTTCTTCACTCCCCACTCAACTACTGTCATTACAGAAATCAATAATAAATGCAACCCCAATACCCTTTCTTTGGAGTTAGGTCCTTGAGAAATCGTAGGCTTTTGTTTTTGTTATTATTTTAGTTCTATACCAATCGGGGAGAGAGATTCGAATCTATGACATCTTAATCATTGGATGTACTTTATTCTGTTACAGTCTAGACCAGCTTACACACCTCAAATAATATCACAGGATATACCGTCTAATCCTACAAAATCAATTCCTAGGTATACAATCATAGATTGAACTCATCATCTCTTAAGTTTCCAAGACCCCTTTTGATTACTAAGTCACACTATGATGATGGTTATAAATATGTCGATTATGTATGAGTAAAGTACCATGTCTATCTTTATAAATACTAGAAATAACTTTTATCTTTCGTGGGATTCTCAACCAATATGCTACTTCAATTTTAAAAAGTGTCAAATACAACTAACACAAAATGGAATGCTCGTTAATGAGATTTATTTAACAATTTTTTAAAATCTTAAAACTTATCAAACTCAATCTTAAGAAGAAAAGTGATCCTCTAAACTAGTAATTTAGCTAAAGTTATTTGATCAAAGGGTATAGACTAGTAGGGAGTGGGGCAACGATATATTGAAGCGTGCCCTAATTTCCAGCTTAAGGGGGTTTCTCGAATTAATCTCAGTGATTAACATAATAATAATAATAGTAATAATAATAATAATAATAATAATAATAATAATAATCTTTCTCTCTTTTAATTAATTCCGCTGTCGGAAAACTCACTCATCTTTATCTTCAAACAGAGAGAAAGTGCCTCTTTATAAATCAAATTCGTTTTCTAATTACAACATTGACACCCTACAAAGAGAGGGGGAGTACGTAGAGTATTAGGGATGTAAAAAAAAAACATGCAACTAGACTACTCAACCTAAATTGTTTTAAGCTTGAGTTGAGTTATAATTATATATAAATATATATTCTTGAGTTTGAGTTGGTTTTCATGTTAATCAATTTTTGGTTAGTTCAATTGAATCAAATTTAAATTAAGAATAATATTATATATGTGAGTGAGATTAGTTAACAAAATATATTCTTAGTATATTTAGTATATTGGTAGGAAGCATATATTAACAAAAATAAGATTCAATGAACTATTGTTTAGAATCATACAACTTTTTGTTTTAAAAAACAATCACGAAATTTTTCTGTATTTATTATTTATATTTTATAGATTTATAGGCTATGAATTATGAGGTAAGTTTTAAACCGGAAAGAAGAGCTATGCCTTAAACAGGAGAGAAGAAGAGATAACACAATTTAAAAATTCAACTTAACTTGAAAATATGTAGGTTGAATAAAAAAAAAAAAGAACAACTCTAACCAACTAAAAAATATGATAAATTGGGTTAGATTGATTTAATACGTAGAATTTACCGAATTATAAATTAACCAATTCAAAAATTTGAATGTGTTAAAAAAATCTCTCCGACCCAATCTAATTCGAACTATATGCATCTTCAATCTTTATAATTTGAAAAATTATAGAGACTAAATTTTCATTTTTTCTCTGACTATAAAATTCATACTAACAAAACTTGCCTCCTCACTTGCAACAAATTCATCTGCCATAATTTACGTGACCTCTTTTCACTTTTATTGGAATCTTACCAAATTTTTTGATCTATTAAAACAAAAAAAGAAGGAAAAAATAAGAAGAAAAAGGATTAAAATTTAAATTTTTTTTGGGGTTTGTATGGTGGAGTGTAGACAAGAAGATAGGACCATTTTAGTGGCACTTTAAGCGAAGTGTTGTTGTCACATTCTGGAATAGCACTCTTTGTTCATTCTTTTTGTTTCTTTTCAAATACATAAATCCAATCCCCCTAATTTTTTATTTAATATTTTTATTTTTCTGGAAGACTGTGTTCTTTTAATCTTCTATACATATTTTTTCAAAATATCATGTACTACAAAATCATTGTTCTAATTTTTATTAAACCCAAACAAACAGCTTCTCAATTTAACATTATGTTCTTGTTCGTTTTTAGTGTAAAAATATTAATATTGTTTTGTTATTTTGATGTATTTGTTCTTATTATGAGAGTTTTTGGCTATTCTTTTACAATTATTAATGATTCTTTCAAGTACAGTTAAATTATTTTTGTTTTCTTATGTTTCAAAAAGCAAGATGATCAAACACATAAAAATTATGTAGATTAATCTCAATTTAGGGTTAAAGTATTTAGGAAATTTTGGTTTTAAAAAATTTATTCAAAGTACATTTTTTGAAAAATTGGTTCGACTTGTCCTTTGATTCATATATATGAGGTTGGTGTAATTCAGAACTATTTTCTAAACATTTTTTTTTATAAGACAGCAAACCAATCTTATGAAATTCATATTTTGTGTTCAACACATCAAAATTTTAACAAAATAAAAAATAATAATAATAAACCCAAATCAAGCAATGGTTACATAAGTTCAAGTTTATTATAATTACTTAAGCTCAACATATTCAAAGGTCGAAATTTGAACCTAATTTGCTCACAATTATGTAGTCAAAGATATATGTTTCATGGTAATTAATCTATGTTCATGTGTTGGTAGCTAAGTTAAGAACTCACTCTTCACCTACCTAGAAATTAATTCTTATAATTTTTTTTGACATCTATGTTATAGAGTAAGGCAATATGTCTCGTGACAATATAGTCGAGGTGTGCACAAAATGACCCCAACAGTCACAGAAATCAAAAAAATAAAAACTTACATTTGTTTTGATTGTTATTATTTGTTTGTCGATTAAATTATTTTAAGAAGACTACAAAGATTACGAATATGACGTCCCAAGCAACATAATTCAAATTCGTCCTCTCTCGATTCCAACATTCTTCAGTATCTCCCGCACCTCACATGATCCCAACATTCTTCTCTATCTCCCTCGACTTGGCATGCGACCTACTTTTAAGAGGAAAGATTCTCCACGCAAACCAACATGAGTTCTTTCAATCATGCTTTTTCCTCACTCACATGCGTTATAGAAAAAATCACAATAAGTCATTCAATCAAGAATGACTCTAAGTTAAGCACACTTAATTGCTATGAAAAAAATATCCATCTTGTTAGTATAGTAGTCATTACCAATTTTAAAAAAACTATTTTTAACCACGACTTGCATGTATTCAGGAAATCTCATTCAGATGTAATCATAATTCATTATATACTCCTCCTAAACCTCGAGTATTACAAAAACATGTGTAAATAGCAATAATACTTTCACAAGCAACTTATTCGAGATAGTTAGACAAAACAAATGGTGTACAAACAATTTGCATAGAAGTGCTCCAATTTCTAAAATTTGGTAAAAAAAAAATGACAAGACCTTGAAAACAAAGATATGTTGATTAAATTTGAACTTTAAGTAGAACAAAGTGTCCTTTGAATTAAGACAAGAAGCTTATGACAAAGTAAAATCCAACATATGCTTCCACTTTTGGTTGCTCCTTATTACTATGTAAATCTCTTTCTTTAAACTTCCAACTCTCAATATTGTGGCTTTTGTTGTCTCTATGCTTATGTTCCCACTCTTTCTCTCTCCCAAATTATTATGAAATCCCACACCCCATTTTAATCCTTTTTGGCCAACCTTCCACTTTTAGTCAACTTAGTATCCCTTTCATTCTCTTTTAAATCACAACCCTCCAACATACATTCAGACAATATTCCTAACTTTGACTTTCCATTGCACATTTCCTCAATTCTCTCCCCCTTTTCCATTTCTATCTTGTGCTGCCCATTTGAATATTTTCTTGAATTATTACCATTTAGATTCCCTACAACACCCCATTTGAGATAATTAAGGTCGAGCTTTTTTGTTTTTGAAAATCATATTTTGTCCGTACCACCAATAATTAACAGGTTACATGTTTAAATTTCTCATCTCAACTATAATGGAATTAAAAAAAAAAAAAAAATTTGAATTCTATGAGAGAACATGAGATTTATCTAAAAAGAATTGGTAATAAGACAAGTGTGTTGAGTTACAAATAAAGTATTAGATACGTGAAAGATCATGTGATTATATAAGTGAAAACAATAGTGATCATCACAATTGATATATAACATTTTAGGTGAAACAAAAAATAAATTTATGATACCAATCTCGAGATCCACAGAAGTTGTCTTAAAATAGTCCAGATAGGTTCCTTAATATGCCATTTCAAGATGACGTCTCTTTAAATTCACAATTCTTAAATTAGATGCATCCCATCTTTCTAGCATGTAATCCTCAACAAATTCTTAGCTAAATTTCGAAAACAAAATTTTCTTTAAAATCTATTTTTTTTGTCATAACTTAGCTTAAATTCTAATATCAAAAGAAAAATTAAAAAGTGGTATTAGAAAGTGTGAACATTCACCTCAAAATCAATTTGGTGATGAGAGAAGCACTACTTCACCTCTCTTACATATTTCTATTAGGTCTCCACTTTTTACGTTGTGAGATTCTAACATGCCCCTCAAGATGGTGACTCTTTTAAGCTTATCAATCTTGAATCGAATCTTAATTCTATTTTTATTGGACCGAATACCCATTTGGGCTTAATAGACGCTGATACCATATTAAAAAATGTAGACATTCATCTCAAAACCAATTGGTGATGAGAGAAATAGTCCATCTTTCTTATACATTGCTATTAGGTCTCCATTCTTTCGTATATGGAATCCTGACAAGTGAAGTAATTTTATGAGCTCCATTTTCTTAGAAAATAATTGCGAATCAAAGCTTCACATCAATATATCAAGAGGTGTATCAATGCCTATCTCAAAGCTGGGAGACAAGAAGAAATACAATTAAATTCACTCGTGAATTTTGAAATTAAAACCTCCAAAGAAACATACCTCAAGACCAGCTCAAACCTTACCAATGAAGCCGCCCCTTAAAGACATGGGGCATAACTTGGCATAACTTAATAAAATTAAATTAAAAAAAAAAAACTTTGTCGAATTGTTTTTGGACACGAGTAAGTGCATGCTTTACTGAAAAACATCAAACCCATTAAAAAAACAACAGCATTCAAATACGTGAAAAATATAACTTTGATCCATGAGACTCAAAATCAAAATATTTTATTTGAGAAATCAATGAAACTTGCATCTTTGTCTGCTCGACGACCAAAAATTTTCAGCAGTGGCAGCTTTTGCGCATGTCCCTCCACATTCCTAATTTCCACTTCTCTTTGCACAAAAAACCACAATTAAATAAACATCAAATCAGTGTTCTTCAAATCCAATCTTTTGTTTCTCAAAAATCAAAGCAACGTACTGATAAACAAAAGAGTAATCCTACAAAGAACCAAATTAACTTTATTATGATATAAGCTTTTTTCATGATCTCAATACTCATTTGTTACATATGGATATAAAAAAGGAGCCATCTTTCTGCTTTCTTGATACTATATGTAAGGTAGCCATAATGAACTCAAAAATCAAAATGGGGTTTCTTTAAAATAATCTTTTTTTATATAAATATAATATAAGAATGGAGAAGTGCTAATCCTATACTTGCCTAACTTCTGCTCATTGTTTGATGGGGTGTAGTTTTAGTGGACCAATTTAATTATCAAATAATGTAATATATACATGGACCAACAAAATACATTTTTTGTTACTTTTTTTTAATTCGTTAACTGTCTTAATCAACTTATTTGCACCTAAACTAATGTCACAAAATATACCTTCTCGCCCTCCAATATTTGGATCTTACCGTAGGCCAACATTTTCTAATTATGCAGTTAGTATTTACTCATTGTTTAGGTTAAGAATTTCCAATAATAAACCAGAGCAATATTGGTCTATATTCTGGTTAGTAGAATTCCGACGAAAAAAAAGAGTATAGTTTTGGTTTTATCATGTATGACTGGATAATAATAAAGGTTTTGTGCCATAAACCACGCTTAACTTTTCGTTTCAAACGAGATTTTATCTCTTCTGAACCACTTCAAACCACTTCCCTTTCTCTTCAAACCCCTCCATACAAACACCCCATGTAAATTCTTTCGGATATATTAGATGCAATAACAAAAATATGGCACATTTGGAAAAAATAAGTCAAATTAGCTATGTAGGCAAGAAAAAAAAATCCTATATATGAGTAGTCTGGTTTTTTTTTTTTTTTTTCCTTGAGAAAGTATGGTATCATTTTTTAGTTCGTGAAAAATTCAACCTCAACTTTTAAGATGCTGATTCGCGAATTATCATCTCCTGAACTACATTAAGATTTGGCTAACTACTCTTATATTTATGTCATGTTACCATCATTTGAAAGTGATGTGGTGTCATCATTACTAAAGAATTATTTATGAAGAAAATTTTTCTAGTGTGAATCGAAAAAATAGATAATATAGAAAGTAAATAATAAAAATTTTCTCTCAAACAAGTATAGTTTTATAGATAATGTTTCATATATATTGCTAACGTGTTTTTATAAATAATGAGAAAACAATGAAAAATAATTTTCACACATGTTATTGCAGTAGGAAAAAAACTTGGATGAAGTTTAAAAAAAAAAACTTGGATGCATATTAGTCATTTCAATTTTTCATTTTTTTAGTTCGAATCCATAAATTTATTAGATAGTATAAAGTTCTATCTCAAATGAATTAGTAATAAGATAAGTACTTCAAAGATCTTATAAATGGTATGCAAGGCTTCCTCATTTTTCCATTGTGACATCTTCGATATGATACCGCTTTAGGCTAATCAATTTTTAATCAAATCCTAAATTTATTGGTGATGAGAGAAGTAACTCACCTATGTTAGGAATAATCTAAAGTTTCCTTTCTTTAATGTAGAGTTGTTGGATCAAGAACACATATTTATGTTGATTGAGCTATTATCCTCGCCAGCCATTTTCCACCCTTTCTCTCTCTTAATTATATTGTTTATTGAAGTTTTTCTTGAACTCAATCTCACTAACTAGTAGTGTGCATATAAATATTCATTTCTTTATAAATAGAAAGGTATCAAGGTGTACTTTTCTGACTAGCACAAGCTTTCTTTTTCTGAGTGAAGAAGTTTCAGTTTCAGTTTCAGGGCAAAAAAAGTTGAATATTAATAACATGAACATGGATGAAGGCATTTCTTCAAGATCATTGTACGTAAAACCTTCGGGGTGCGGCGGAGACGGGGGCGGAGGATTGGGCGGGAAGGCGGGAAGCGGGAGCAGCAAATGCGGGAGGTGGAATCCGACAGGAGAGCAAGTAAAAGTGTTGACAGAGTTGTTCAGATCAGGGCTTAGAACACCGAGCAGCGATCAGATTCAGAAAATATCTCATCAGCTCAGCTTTTACGGAAAGATCGAAAGCAAAAATGTATTCTATTGGTTTCAGAATCATAAAGCTCGCGAGAGACAAAAACGTCGCAAAGTTGTTCAACATTTCATTCATCCAACTCATCATCTTTATAATGACTCCACCACCAACAACAACAACATTCTTCCACCTTCTAACTGTATGTTCTTTCTCTTTTCCTTTTATAGTTTTATTCATTTTTCTGACTCTACAAGAATCACAAAAGTTTCCTCTTTTTTGTCATTTTAAGCGTTTGTTTTGGTCTCAAATGTTCAAAATGTGTTTAGAAGACGCAAACAAAAGTATTAGCTCAACAAAATAAGCGTATACTTATGACTAAAGACGTCATGAGTTCAAATCTCCCCTCCCCCAATTCTTGTTGAACTAAAAAAAAGGATATAAATGTTTAAAAGTTAGATGGATTGGAAAAAGTTATAACAACTTATTAAAGGGCGTTTGAAAATGCGAATTGTTGATCATTGTTGGTGGATTATCATTGTTTTTGTATGGAATATTACATGAGTTATTATTATCTGTGTATGGGATGCTTGGTAATGGTTAAATAAGTTATTATTGTCTGTGTTTGAGATGCAAGTAACAGTTACACAATAATAGTTAATCAACCATACAATGTTTTAAAAAGTGATAGAGATTAATAGTGATTATCCGAATAATCACGTATAACCATTATTGGAGCTCCAAATATTGAATAGGCTAACGATTATTGATAATTGGGAAAGTTTCTATCTTGTATCTTCCTCAAAATTTGTACTATTCTTCCAAAGTTTTGACAAGTGAATACTTAACATATGTCAAAGTTGGAGTGCTTTTTTGATTAAAGGTTGTGTTTTTCATTGTGGGGCTGAGCAGATTTTGCAGATCAATCCACAACAAACAAGCGTACAATGGAGTTAGAGCCAGAGAGAATGATGAAAACGCTTCAACTTTTTCCAATAAACTCCATTGATGATCAAACAGAAGGAGATCTTGACAATAATGGGAAGCAGTACGAGGAGCCAACAGCTTTCACTTACAAAATTGAGACAAAAATGGATCATCCGCCATTGGATCTTCGTTTAAGCTTTCTGTAGAAATCCAAGCTTAGGGTTTTAATTAGTTTTTTTATTTAGTGATTTAAGTGAGGATTTTGGGGTAATTATTATAAATTTTCCTTTTTTAGGGGATATTGAAAAAAGGGGGGTCGGACATTCTCAAGTGCATGCTCGAAACACGTAGATGTTGAATGAGAGTGGTGTTGGATTTATTGTTAATCAGTGAATGAATGTTGGAAATTGGGAAATTCAAATCGGTTTTTTCTTATCACGAGAAACCAATGTGTGGATTCAATGCTTTGGAATTCATAAAAACTTTATATATATTATTTTTTGTCCAAATATGTCATTTCTTGGTTTTGCTTCCCATAGTATTCAATTCAATTCAATCCCCTTCCCCTTCCCCTTCCCCATTTCAATATGGATCATTATTTCTTCTTTTTATATTGCTATATACTATAGTTTTAAACTAGATCAAGAGAGTTAAGTTTATCTTATTGGTTACCTCAACCATATGTTTTTCCTCTCTATTTGGTATAATATTAGCAATTAAACGTGACATTACACGATCTTCCAGCAATCAAATTTGGCCATAATTTGGCCCTAGACATATTCAATTTAATATAGCTCGCCAACCAAAGTAATAACCTATCCAATTTAAATGTGTACCCATGACTCAAAAGATCTTGAGTTTGAAACAACACATCCACTATTAAAACTCAACTAGAAAAACTATAAACATACCTTTTTATAATTTAGCAATAATTGGAGGGTGGATTGAAACTCTTGATCTCTTGATATGTACTCGTTGAAAACATAAACATAACTCAACTTTAGAGGATGGAAACTCAAATCTCTATACCCTTTGTTGCACTAAAAACACAATATCCTCAACTTTTAGGTATTCTAATGATTTGATGTTTGAGTGTTCATAACATAAACATTAATTTAACTGACAAGTAATTTATGAACAAAACTGCAATCAAGAAATTATCAAAAAAAGTGGAGAATAAGCTCATATAATCATAGGTCTAAAGCTAAATCATATACAAATGAATAAAATGGTAATAAGCCTCGAAAACCATTTAAAACATTCAAAATCTAAAAGGTTATATTTTACACCTTTTGCTCCTCGAAGAATAAACATAACTCTACATGGAAGCTTACGTTCAAAAAGAAAACATAAAAATCAATAGTCAAGACATAATTGACTTGGGGTTAATTTCAATATGATAAACTAGAGATAATTTTGGGTGTCATACAATTTCTACAGCTGAGAAAAATGGGAAAGAATAAGAATCTAGTTTTGCCCAACAAGGCTACAAGAATGTTTGAGCAATAAATAACTCTCTTGTGACTTTAAATATGTCAACAAGAGCAATAGCTCAACCGAGCATAAGAGCGTATCTATGACTAAGTGGTCATGGATTTGCCGGCCAAGCAAAACTCCAGCTAAGCTAATAGCAATTCTTGGGGATTGAATTCAACAAAAAAAAAGCTTGAAATGTATGGTAAAAAGAGGTAATAAAAGCTGCTTTCAAAGGTTCAATCTTCACTGTCATCAGGTTTTACGGATTGCTCAAACTCGGCATCCATTATAACACCATCCATTATATGCGCAACAAGATCCTTCTTCTTTATATCCACCATTTCAGACCTCACTCTGTTAACAATCAGCATCCCATCTTTGTCCTTGGAAATGTACAATGTAAATCCAGAAACAGAATCATAGGAAATCTCATTCTTATAACCTACCGAAGTCGAATAAATAGTTGGAGGAATAGCAGAGAAACCTAGTATACACGAAACGACTGCATATGTGTCATCCAACTTATCAGTAGTCAAGCTTTGATTTACTCGTAAACTCAATTCGTGCTCGAAAGCCTTCTCGGAAGGGATGAAGACAGTAAATGCAAGATCCTTGGGCAACATTTCTATCATCATTTCCCAAACTTGCACAACTTATCATCTTTTGAAACCTTACTGATAATTGAAGTTTGATGACTAGTATTTACTCCTACAGTTAGCTCTGGAAGACTTAGTGTTGTGATCACTACAATAAGTATGCAGCAGAGAGATAAAACTATAAAAACAAAGGCAATTGGGTTCTTAGAAATTAAGCTCCTCCTCACTTTCTATTCAGTAAACTCACTGCATCTTTATTGCACCCATTCCACAATATGCATTTTGAAATGCAGAGTTAAGAAAGAGTTCAGAGTTCATCTTTCAAACCAAACTTCTTGATTAACTAGTATCATCTTCACATCAGTCAAAACATTTGCCAATCAATAGATAATCCAACACTACAATTGATTATATATAGATATCATAGAACCTGAAAATTAAAGCATCCAACTCTAAATATTGCATAAACTTAAATCACGAATCATTACAACCAAGACATGAGCAGGATCATAAACAATTCTTTGATATTTGTTTCCAGAAACCTGTATCTAGTACTTCCCATGAAAAATTATCTTTTTAGTCCTTAAGTTTGAAATGTAATTTTAATTTGATATCTGTGTATCAATATTAAACACTTTTACCCTTCGTACAGTCATATTCATTTCGTTACTTATCAAGTAATGTCGACTAAAATAATGATTAGATTAATTTTAAATTTCAATGAAGTGATGAATTGATTATTTTAAGTTTTACATAAATTTAATTTTTAAAATAAAATAAATTTAAAAGTAAACTTAAAAAACACATAACCATCCTAGAGTGGCCTAGAGGTCAAGAGGGTCTTAGGGTGCTTAAGGTGATGAATTCAATCTATAGTAGCCACCTACCTACAAATTAATTTCCTACGGATTTTCTTACAGCCAATTGTTCTAGGGTCAGGCAGTATGTCCGTGACATTAGTCGAGGTGCGCGCAAGCTAACCCGGACAGTCACGGATATAAAAAAAAAATAAAAATAAAAATCTCACATTGATAAGGTGAGGATATCTCCTTGTATTTAAAGGGTAAGTGGACTACTCCTCTCATTGTCAATTGGTTTTAATATGGATGTCTACACTATCTAATATGGTATCAGAGACCATTAAGTCCAAATGGGTATTCGGTCAATTAAAAATGAAATTGAGATCCGATTCAAGATTGGTAGCACAAAAGAGCACCATCTTGAGAGGGCATGTTGAGAATCCCACATTGATAAGGTGAGAATATCTCCTTGTATTTAAAATGAAGGAGGACTCCTCCTCTCATTATCAATAAATTTTAAAATGGATATTCACACTGTCTAATAAAAAACATAGAAACCAGCATTATTGAAATGCCACCACGTAAAACTATTCCATTTTGAAATATATGGAGCAAATTGAAATTAGATCCCAACCTAGGACTAAAAAAGTAAGTTTCCTACTTAATATTTGTAATTTTCATTTTACCAGAATTTTGGCCTAGGTTGAAATCGAAGTTTCTTGTGAATTGAAATTTGTTCATGCTCATACAACTAATTTCAAAAGATGATTAAATGCAGTTTCTATCTCTCACTAACAAACGAAGCAATTAATAAGTGAATCAATCGGTAAGAAAAAGACGGAATGATTGTGAAATTACCTGAAACTGAGAAATGAAAATGATGAAATGCCGATTCGAATAGCCAAACTCTGAATCGGATTTAGTATCCGCCATCATCAAGAATCAAGTCGTCACTGATTCCGATGAGATCCACAGGATCCGTAACCCTAACGACGTTGATCAGAGAAGAAATCGATGTGAAGACGACAAAGTCGTGATGAATCCGAATCGACGATAAAACGACATCGTTTCAGAGTTTCAGTGCTCCACCAAGAAGGCAAGAAGGATACCTGAACAAGAAGCGGTGCAAATTCAAAAGGTCTCTGACCGTATATTTTATGGGCTTGAGATATTTTTAAATGGGCCTTGAGCCCAAATACCAATTGTAGGAAAATTGGGATCAATAGCTTAAAAAACGAAAATGACTGAAAAATAAGTTGACTATTTTGGCTATACTTTTAATCTCACACACACACACACATATATATTTGCTCTCAATAAAGATTAAAATTAATGCTCAGTTTTAATTTATTTGGACCTTTAAAAAGTTCATTCCTATTAATCTTATAAATTTATAAATATATTTCATGGTGTCTTTTTTTTTTTTTTGGGGATTATTATTGAATCAATTTCAATCAAACAAAAATTTTAAATAGTAAAAACTAGTTTTAAGATTTATTGAAAGTATAGTTATTAAAATCAATTTCATGATCATGGATTTAATCTTGAAAACCTAACGATAGTAATACTTTTATATAGAGTTTGTGGTTTTCCTATTCAATTTGAATTTAAAAAGTATTATTATTAAAATTCGAAAATTGAAAGCATATGAACAAAAATAGCATGAAACCTCAAGTACATTTGATAAAAAAGTTAAAGTTGGACTTTTATGCACTACAATTTTTACAAATTTAAATACAAGACTGTTTAAGAAACCGTGTAACTACATTTAAAAAAATAATAATTAGAATTGAATTTGAACATTTAAGAGTTTTTTTTAGATATAACATTTATAGGGTGTATTTGTTTTTTTGTTTTTTTTTTTTTTTGTAGAAAATAGTGGAGTGGGGTGGAGGGGAAAAATGATTAATAGTAGCTAGAAGTGGTTATCTACTCATTTGGAGATTGAGGTTAAAAGTAGTGGAGAAATCAACTACTTGTTTGGGAATTGAAG
>JBBMKA010000015.1:1432260-1445479 GCA_037833695.1 Sechiopsis laciniata | reverse complement strand
ATCTTATCAAATCATGGATGTTTTTCTTATAATTAATGAAATAATTTGGTGTAAAATAGAAAAGATAAACTTAATTATTTTTACACTAGGGTATAATTAAAATCTGATGGTACCAGCAAAA
Source organism: Sechiopsis laciniata (assembly GCA_037833695.1). Lineage (NCBI taxonomy): Eukaryota > Viridiplantae > Streptophyta > Magnoliopsida > Cucurbitales > Cucurbitaceae > Sechiopsis > Sechiopsis laciniata. The sequence goes on along the minus strand of JBBMKA010000015.1, from coordinate 1,445,358 downwards.
TTAAAGTTTTATAAATATTTTAAATTATTATATCAATTATTATTATTTTATTATATAAAAACAATTTATAAATAAAATTTAATTAAAATAATAGTTATTTGAGTGAAAGCAATAAATTTGAACATGGATGCTTTTGATTTATGTTTTGGAAAGACATTAAAAGAAAAAACACGCTATTGTGATGTGCATTAGTTATTCCGGCAAAAGGAGAAAATGCCTCGCCAACTCACCAAATAAAATTCCAAAACAAAATCATCATACTCCTAATCCAAATACCTATTTACATTTTCAAAACTATTAATTTATATGATAAGTCCGAGTTATTAAGAAAATGCAATGAAAACTATGAATCTCAAAACGAAGCAACTTTTTTTGTTTCAAGTAGACAAAACCAGAGAAGAATATCCAACAAAAAAAAATAATAAAATAAAAGTGAGGATTACAAAGATTTAAAAAATTTATTATTATTTTTCTGGGCGAGCACAACACAAGCCAGTCCGGCCAAGCAAATGAAACTTATAAAAAAAAGTTTATTATTGGAGAAATTATATTCAATGGATCCAAAAATAATTATAAATATAAATAAATTTAAAATATTTTTTTTATCTATAGTCATTAATATATTTTAATATTATATCATAATTTTTTTTAATACTAATATTAAGAATTAATACATTTTAATAGTATATTCGAAATATTTATTAATGTCAATATTAATCATTAATATATTTTAAAATTATATTATAAATATCAATTAATATTAATTATTAATACATTTTAATATTGTATTATAAATATTGATTAATGTCAATACTATAAGAAAATACATAATAATACACGTACATGACAATAATTATCCGACTGCTTTTATAATTATTTTTAGATTTGACTAATTTTAACTTTTCTTCTCTTATAATTATTATATAAGTGTAAAATATATATATATATATATTATATTCTAAAACTCGATGGAATTGGCCAACCAATTTCAATATATGGTGGTGCTTTGGATGCCTTTTTATTTCTTGGCCGTTATCCTCAAAGCAAATCAAAAGTATCCTAAGAAAAACAACACTAAATATATATATTTTTTAATTTTGGAAAATTATACTCCGTCGACTTAGTCTTGTTTTACTTTTTTGGCCTTTTTCTTTTGACCCACATGTTATATAAATAATCTCGAATCCTCCAGTGGATAGAGTTTTAATTTCAAACCTAAAAATAATAAAATAACAAATAAATGTTTATTTTGGAAAGTATTTCTCATAATTTCAATCCAAACCTAAATTATACTTTAACAGAAATAAAAAATTCCATTTTTCTTCTAATTGTTACTTATAGTCAGTAAACACATCTACAAAAGAATCATTTTGATTATTTTGTTTTAACATCAACATTTCGCCATATCCAATATTCATATCATCTAAACAAAGGGAACTCAATATGCGTTACGTATTTGTTCACTCAATCATTTACCAAACGATTGATGCCAAAAATCACAATTGTTACTATCCAATCTAAATTAACAATTTTACTTTCCTATTTTAATACCAAATGTACATTTTAAAGGTTAGATAAAATAAATTTAAATTTTCGTGAGTTAGAATAAATATTCTGAAAATTAGAGACTATAAATATTTTTAAAGGAACCAAAATATGATTCGAATTTGTTATTATGATTTATTTTCCTTCAAACCAAAACTCAAATTAAAAGAAGTTAGTCTTCATGTAACTTGTAATGGCTCTCGATACAATAGCAGTGAAGTATTATTTCTCCAAAAAAAAAAAATTATAAAAAGTTAGAGAAAGAAATAAAACGGAGCTGCCAGCCTACAAAATGACATCATTTGAAAATTAAAATCTCGAATATGGTCAACGAGGCACTTAACGTGGAGGCATATATATGAGGAATAAACCGTCAACTAAAAAATTAAAAATTAAAACCAAGGGTGACAGGTGGCGAGATGTGAGTGGTGGGGGCTACAAAATCCAAAATGAAATGGGCATCCATAACATTTCCATTTAAAAAATAAATTAAACTAAAAACAGTCAACCACCAGCTAATCAGTCAATTTCAACCATTTCCATCCCCCCTGGAAATTTCCTTTAATAAATCAAAATAAATAAATAAATAAATTACCCCGTTTGCTAGGATTTTGGATAAGCTTCGACTTAATTTGAAAAAAAAATAAAAAATAAAAAAAATTTCAAACCTGGCTTCCATTCCATTCCACGCGCAATTGCCATTCCAAACACGCCTTTGTGTCGTTCAAATTTATGCAACCACCTATAAATACCCATCTTCTTCCTCCATTCCTTCTGCAAAATTTCCACAATAGCGAAAATTCACTTCAATAAAAATTCCGGCAATCTTTCTCTCTTTTCTTCGATCTGGAACCAGAAATGGTTGATTTGGGTTGGAAGGCGAACATGGGATCTGATAAGACCCCAACCAAATCCTCTAAGTTGATCTCCATTAACAACAACAATCTCAATCTATCTCTTCCCGTTTCATTTCGTTCTTCAGATCTCTCCACAGCCTCGCCCTCCTCTTGTTCTTCCTACGAACAGTACCTTCGCCTCCACGATCTACGCAAGCTTTGGAGTTCTAACGAGTTTCCTCAATGGAGAAATGAATCCGTTCTCAAACCGGGATTGCAAGCGCTGGAGATTACTTTCCGGTTCATTTCGACCGTTTTGTCCGATCCTCGACCGTATGTGAATCGGCGGGAATGGACGAGGAAGCTTGAGTCACTCACCACGAGTCAGATCCAACTCATTGCGATGATTTGCGAAGACGATGAAGATCGCGGCGGAGTTCCGATCGTGGATCTGAGTTCTTCCGACGGCGTGATTACTCGCGATGGAAGCTCGGCGGAGGTCTGGAAGATTCACGGCGAAGCTACAGTTGTAAGCAGAGCCAGTGAAGCGAGTCTTCTTCCTCGGCTTGCTTCATGGCAGAGCTCTGAAGAAATCGCGGAGAGGATTCTGTATTCCGTCGAGTGCGAGATGAGGAGATGTCCGTACACGCTAGGGTTAGGAGAACCGAATTTGGCCGGGAAGCCAAACCTCGATTACGACCTAATTTGCAAGCCAAACGAAATTCATTCTCTGAAAAAGAGTCCATACGATCAAATCGAAAATTACGAGAATCAAACAGTTTACACAACGCACCAGATCCTGGAATCGTGGATTTACGCAGCGAATCAGCTTCTCAAACGAATTGTAGATCGAATCGAGAAGAGGAATTTCGATACCGCCGCGAGCGATTGCTATCTCATGGAGCGGATCTGGAAGCTCCTGCAAGAGATCGAAGATGTTCATCTTCTGATGGATCCGGACGATTTCTTGAAGCTGAAGAATCAATTAGCGATCAAATCGTTGCAGGAATCGGAGGCGTTTTGCTTCCGATCGACGACGCTGGTGGAGATCACGAAGCAATGCAAGGATCTGAAGCACAAGGTGCCGTTGATCTTGGATGTGGAGGTGGATCCGATGGGCGGACCGAGGATTCAAGAGGCGGCGATGAAATTGTACGGCGAGAAGAAACAGAGCGAGAAGATTCATCTTCTTCAAGCTCTGCAAGCGGTGGAATCGGCGTTGAAGAAATTCTTCTTCGCCTACAAGCAAGTTCTGGTAATGGTGATGGGAAGCTTGGAGGCGAAGGGCAACCGAGTCGTGGTGAGCTCGAACTCGGACGATTCACTGAGTCAAATATTTCTTGAGCCCACTTATTTTCCGAGTTTGGATGCTGCCAAGACGTTTCTTGGCGATTTACACAGTGTCTTCGGGTCGGATCGACGGACCCGGATGAAGCTGTAGGACTCGGGTGTTGACTGGTTCTGAAATTTATTCATACGATTTACAACATAGTTTTGGAGCCATACAGGATTGGAAAATACAGCAAATTAAATTAATTATTTTTTCAAGAAATAGTGTAAAATTGTGTATGGGTTGTATCGTGATTTATGACATTTTTTAAAGTTTTGCCTCAGTATATTAATTTGTTTTTTTTTTTAAAATTAATTGTTCGATTTTATTTTTGGATTAATTTGTACATTTAATCTAAATTTAGTTAAAAATTGACAAGAAGATAATAATAACTAAGCACAGCAAGGTAGCATACAAAGTTACTCCTGCCAAATTAAAGTTTGCTGGATTAATCTATATTTGTTTTTTTTTTTTTGTAAGATTTTAGTCTTTAATTGAAAAAAAAAAGAAATTCTTTGATGCTAATTCAATAATACACTTAGGATTATAATAAAATTTGTACTGAGTTTTAAAACAAAATTATATGAATACAATAACTGGACAAATTAATTATATATATTATAATGAATTTTCATACTTAAAAACAACCCAAAATCTGAATCACCAAAACCAACCAAATTTAATTTGACAGGTTGGATTGAATTAAAAATCATAAAATGTTAATGGGTTGGGTTGGGTGAAGGGTTGACTTAAAATTAACTCAACCCAATCCAATAAACGTGAAATTGTTATTTAATTTAAATTTTTTTTTTTTTTTGCATATATTTATTTTATTTAATTAATATGGTTAGACTTTTTATTTTTTCAAATCTTTATAGTTTATATATCATGATAAAATGTGTAGTCAAATTATGTAAAACACGTATGTTGGTTTAATTATATATTTGTTTTATGGAAGTCGAATTGTGTAATCTATTTTTGTTAGTTTAATTGTCTATTTGTTTTATGTTTTATAGTTGAAATCTTCTATATGAACCATAATTGTATATTTATATTCATTTTATTACTTAGATTGAAGATTGTATTTTGTTTATGTATGAAATATGACTAATTTGAAAAAAAAAATTTTTATATTTATAATTTTTATTGAACCCGATGACCTAACCTAACCCAAAAATTATAAAGTTAGATTAGAAAAATGACAAACCCGAAAAATTGAGTTGAGTTGAAAATTCCTCTCAACTCAACCCACCTGTACTTAAAAATATAAGAAAAAATTAAGTTTACTAGAGTTTATTAGTACATTCTTTTTTTTGTTGGTCTTGTTTATTTTATTATTATTTTTTTTTTGAAATAGATCTTGATAGGTAACACTTACAAAATTTTATTCAAGGTTATTATTATTTTTTTCGTGATATCATATAAATTTTTAGACTTTGTATGGATGTAGATAATGGTAAAAAAAAAAAAAAATAATTATAAATTTCGTTTACGGTTGACAAAGAGCTTGTTAATGAGTCGGTAGTGCAGTTAGTTATCTTGATTAGTGTTAATCTATTTCAACTCCACGATCACACAAATTCGAGCTCGAAAATCGATATTTGACTCTCATATTATTTGAGAACAGTAGTGTCGCATATGTATATTTTATTTCAACCGATTTAGTTTATAACAAAAAAAAAAAAACCATTCTCATATTTCATATTACTTCAATTAATTTTAATTCTTAATTTTGTATCTATTAGATATATAATAGCTTATGACTTATCTTTATATTATGCGATTGGACTAGACTCACTTGTTATACAAAATTTAATTATTTTTTGGTCACATGTTATTTTGGCCCATAATCTAAGAAATAATTACTATAAGTATTTTTTAATATAAATTTTAAATTTTTGTTTATATTTATTATTTATCGTATCAAGATTATTAGCATTATTATTTCAAAATCAACCATAATTATGGGTGAAAACTTCAAATTAATAACTTTTAATCATAGACATGTATTTATACCAATTTTTATGGATCAATTCTAATTTTCTGTTTAAAAGTGTCTATTTTTAAGTTTTATTGAAAATAACAATTTAAAATTAGATATTGAAAACTAATGGATCAAAATCGAACGAACATTAGAATATATATATATATATATATATATATTTGAGAGTTTAGAATATATGAATTAAGACGATATTTTAATCTAATTTTATTCAAAGAATACATTCTAAAGTAATTTTATTATTATTTTTTTCTTATTTATGATTGTTATTATTACTTTTTCAGGTAACAAGTCGAATAGGCCCAATACTACACATTCATCGATCCAATTTTGTTCCAAAAAAAACAGACCAAAAGCAGAAACCCTAGCATCTGCTTCTTTGCTCGGCCGTGTCTTTTCGGCCTCCATTTTTGCAGAGCTAGGTTTACTGGAACTTCCGGCAATGGCGACGACTGAGAATACGGTTTTGCAATTTTCACAGTCTTCCAACACTTTATCTGCAAAGGTTCACCCTCTGGTTATCTTCAACATTTGCGATTGCTATGTGAGGCGTCCGGACCAGGCGGACCGAGTGATCGGTACTCTTCTCGGCTCTGTTTTACCTGATGGAACCGTTGATATTCGCAACTCTTATGCTGTTCCTCATAACGAGTTCTCCGATCAGGTCCTCCTTTTTCTGCGTTTAACTTGTTTTTTGTGTTGCTTTGATCTAATTGTTAGAGAAGCCACTTATCGGATTTTGATTAGTAATCAAAATCATAGTTTCTATGTTTTTTATTGAAGAAGTGATCTCTTACTTTCTTCTGTTTAGAAAATTAGGGTTCCCTGCCTTCTTTCTGCTGTTTAGTTTTAATTGTTTTTTCTTTCGAATATTTTGTAAAATTACTTATACGAGGGAGTTTTGAACATTTAGAATATCGTTGCAGATGGACCTTGAAGATTTTTTAATATTTTTTTTCCTTGAGCTTGAATGTTTATTATGTTAGGCTTGTTAGTGATGGTTATTATTTGTTCTACAACTTTGCAATTAATTCGCATATTCCAAATTCACAATTTTACTCTTTGATACCAACTTCATTACATTCATCATAACAGGTTGCGCTGGATATTGATTATCATCACAATATGTTAAGTTCCCACCAGAAAGTTAATCCAAAGGAAGTTATTGTCGGATGGTAAATCCATTGATCCTTCTTTATTATGTTTATCAGCTATGGGTAAAGTGCCTTTTCTTTTCGAATAAGAAACTTGAGTTCTTTAACATCAAGGAGGAACAAAAATTGTCTAGTTACATAAATGACTGGCAGACCAAGTGTTAGAGACCAACAAGAAAGACAAATATCATTCCGAAGAGGATCTTTTGAATTCTCTTCAACTTTATCAACTATAGTGAAAGTGCTTTAGTTCATTTACACAGTTTGTTTTTGCAAACCTTGTATGTTCCTCCTTACTTTCGTACTTTACAAAATGGAATTGGTTTCTTATTGGGATGAAGATGGCTTGTAACTTTTGTTTGTCTGTTACCAATTGAAAGACCACAGTTTTACTTTGAACCATATTATTTAGTCACTAGGAATATTACTCTTGGTTGAAAACTGGATATGTGACAATGTTGATCATAGTTCATCTAAATTTTTTGTGATGTTAAATATTCTCAACTAGTGTATTCGATAGACACATTTTCTTATAATACCTTATGCACCATGAATACTGACAGGTACTCAACTGGTATGGGAGTTACAGGTGGCAGTGCATTGATACACGAGTTTTATTCTAGAGAAGTTGCAAACCCTATTCATCTGACTGTCGATACTGGATTTAAAAATGGAGAAGGGACAATAAAAACCTATATCTCTGTTAATTTGTCTTTGGGCGATAAACAACTTGCTGCCCAGTTTCAAGAAATTCCTCTAGATCTTCGAATGGTTGAAGCTGAGAGACTTGGATGTATGAATTTAATCAACGCTCATGTTTTACTTTCATAATTAAATTGTCGAAGCTGCAATCTCAATCTCACTAACACTTTTCCACACCACACACACCTTTTTTCCATTGGCATATTTGCATGCACAAAGTTTTAGGTAAAAGTGTCTAGTTTATTGAAACACACAACTATATGAATTTTTATCTTAAACTTTTTGAATATCCCTGGTTTATGCTAGAATAACATTATCTTAGTATGAGAGGGATTTTAACAATTATATTTTTGGAGCTTGTCTTATCTTTGTGGACATATTTCACAAGCCCTGTTGCCCATTGCCACTATTTAGGTATTGTGACGTAGATGCATCTTAATTATTTTCTGAAATAATTATTTTCTGAAATAGTTTGATAGTGTTGTTTTTGTTTTGACAATTTGTGGGGGATTTGAAACTTTGATCTCTTAGTCTAGGGAATTGAGCTATGCTGCTCATTATTTTCTGAAATAGTTCAATTGTGTTTGTTTCTTGTACGGTCCAATCCATTTTTTATGTGTTCTGGCAAAGCCCCAATGCTAATGCTATTTGTGATGATAGTTGATATACTGAAGACAACTTCTGTCGATAAGCTGCCAAATGATTTGGAAGGAATGGAATCTTCAATGGAGAGATTGCTTGCCTTAATAGACGATATTTACAAATATGTTGTCAACGTTTTGGTGAGTGACATTTGGGTTCTCTCTTTTATTATTAATCATCTTTGGTTGCTTATGTTTCTACTCTCTCAGGAAGGGCATGCTGAGCCAGATAACACGATTGGGAGATATCTAGCCGACGCCGTAGCATCTCTTCCTAAACTGTCGCCATCTGCTTTTGATAAACTGATGAATGACAACGTGCAGGTGAGATTATTATATAATACCTTATATTTCATGATGCTGTTAACATTCATAGTTTGAGTTTGGTGTCTTTTTAATGGATTAGCTAAAAGATTCAGTTTTATACATGGAAATCATCTCACTCTTTATCCTCGTCTCCATTTTCATTGCTTTCCACAGGACCATTTGCTGTTGTTGTATTTGTCAAGTATCACCAGGACACAACTGAGCTTAGCCGAAAAGTTGAATACGGCTGCGCAGATTCTGTAACTTCAACCTGCATTGGCGGTTTCGCGTGTTATTTATTTGGTGATTGACCAAAATCCAAGACTTCAGGTTCCTAGTTCTGCTCCAAAGCGCCGCCCCCATTCCCTCTTGAGACCAAACCCCTCTTTTTGATTGAGTTCTTTGTCAGATTTTCATACTGCTGCCTTCTGGAATATGTTTAGTTTAAGGACGAGGTTTGGACTACCATTATTACCATTAAGAATATTGTCTAGACGCCCAATTTTCCCCCATATTCAGTATTATGTCACCACGAATTTTTCATTTTCATCTTTCACCCCTAAAGTATTATTGATCGTTAAAAGACAACAATATGATTTAATTTCAATTTCGAACCATTATACATAGAAATTATTACCTATTTAGAAATTAAATTTTTTTGACAACTTAAGGTGGTTGAGATATACACAATTGTTGAGATATAAGGAAGTTGAGGACATTCGCATTATTATTATTATTATTATTATTATTTATTTATCTTTTCAAGTTCTCTTTTTTTTGGGACATGAGTTCCTCTTTGGTTTTCAAGTATATATCGTGTTGTTTAGAAAAATACTAAGATCGTAAGTTGGTTGATTGGTTAATTAATTACATAAAAAAAAAAACTGCCCGATCGATTTGTGTACATAAACTTTCTAGTCAAACTCACTCATAGAATAAACGATTTATTTATTTATTTTTTGTATGAAATGAATGTTGCATGAAATTAGACTATATATCATTGCATCGATTAAATTAAAGTTTTAGTTGTCTCCAAGAGGGTTGGTGCATTGATCGTAGATTTGTGATTTGACCTCAAACATAACGGAACAAAACTCTAATTTCTTGATTAAAAAAAAAAAAAGTTAAGTTCAAAAGTTCTTATATTTAAGCGGATACCTGTCAAGGAGATTAGCGTGTGTTTCATAAATTGTATGAGAATATGTTGCATGAAATTAGATTATAAATCAATCGCAGATTAAATTAAATTTATATTAAAGAGTATTTAAGGAAGCAACCTCAAGGATATTTGTGTGTGTTCCATGAATTGTATGTAGAAAATCTACAATCCTTTTTTAAAAGGATATTTAGTTAAAGAAAATGTGGAGGTTTCTATTATTTTATTTTATTTATTTATTTATTGAATCCAACAATAATAAAAGGTGGTGAAATTAAAATTGTAACTTATCGATTACTAAGTTATACAAAGATGTTACCTCAGTTTAAAAAAAAAATTATTTTGATCCTTAGATTTGGGTTTGTTCTATTGTTGATCTTTCAAATATTCCAAACTTTCCAATATCTAATTTTAGTCTGTTTGTTTAAGAGAGAAAAATAAACTTCTCTAAGTATGAAACACTATTTTTGAACTTTAATTAAAAAATTAAAATTGAACATTTGAAAGTTTGAAAACCAAAATAGATCAACCTTCTAAAATTGGACATTGAAACCAAAATTGAATACATGTAGAGGAACATATTTAAAAAGCTAATACAAACTTAAACTGCTTTTCTCTAAAAAAAAAAAGAACTTTAAAAGAGTGTATGACAAAGATGACTTTGGGATGCCATTCTATTTCTTCAGCAGAGCCAAATGGGAAAGTACAGAAATCTAGTTTTGCACACATCCGTAATAAGAATGTTTGGCCGATAAATAACTGCTTGTTTCGTCATCGACCCCTTCGGTTACTTCGATAATAAGTGGCTTACAATGTATTGTATAACAGGTTCAATCTTCACTGTCATCAGGTTTCACTGATTGTTCAAACTCAGCATCCATTATAACACCATCCATTATATGCACAAGAACATCCTTCTTCTTTATATCCACCATTTCAGACCTCACTCGGTTAACAATCAGCATCCCATCATCGTCCTTGGAAATGTACAGTGTAAATCCAGATACAGCATCATATGAAATCTCATTCCCGTAAACTACTGAATTTGAATATATAGTTCGAGGAACAGCAGAGAAACCTAGTATACGCGAAATCGTTGCATATGTGTCATCAAACTTCTCAGTTGTCAAGCTTTCGTTTACTCGTAAACTCAATTCGCGCTCGAAAGCCTTCTCTGAAGGTACAAAGACAGTAAATGCAAGATCCTTGGGCAACATTTTGATCATCATTTCCCCAAACTTTCCCAAGTTATTATCTTTGGATTGATAACTGACTACTGCCTTTACTCCTACAGTTAGCTCTGGAAGTCTTAGTGTTGTGATCAGTACAATAAGTAAGCAACAAAGAGATAGAACCATAAAAACCAATGCAATTGGGTTCTTTAAAATGAAGCTCCTCCTCATCTTCTGTTCACTAATTTGCACACATCTTTATTGCTTCTCTTTCACATTAAGCATTTTGAAATGCAGAGTTAAGAAAGAGGTCAGAGTTCATCTTCCAAACCAACCTTCTTGATTGTCCCAATGGGCGGGCTCGTTTTGATTGGTAGAGGCTTGGGTCCTCCATGGTATACTCTTAATTGTCAAATTACTTGTTGTCTTCCGGATCCGGATCTTGAGATGAGTGCAAGTGCTCCGAGTATGTAGTGGAGTGAAGCTACAATTTTCGGTTATCAAAAAATAATAACCAACCTTCTTGATTAACTAACGATAGCAATCTTCAGGTCAGTCAACACATTCGCGAAATTAGTAGATATCATAGTACCAGCAAATTAAAGCTTCCAACTCTAAGTATTGCATAAACTCAAATCATGAACTATTACTACCAAAAACAGGAACAACAATTCACTGAAATTTCATTTCTAGAAACCTATTTTTCAAGTACTTTTCTGTTAACTTACATCAACCTCAACTAACAGAATTCGAATTCATTGGTCTAGGTTGAAATCGAAGTTACTGGTGAATTTCAATTTGTTCGTACTCATACAATGAATTTCAAAATATTAATAAAAACAGCATATCTTCCTCACTCTCAGCACATTCACAATCAAACAAACCAAGCAATTGATAAAAGAATCAAATGGTGAAAAGATAACGAGAATGATGAAATTACCTGAACGTGAGTTATGAAAATGATGAAATTCCGATTCGATTAGCCACAGTTTGAACCGGATTTACTAATCCTCCTTCATCGAGAATTCACTTGTCTCGGATTCCGATGAGATTTACCGGATCTGAAACCCCACCGACGTTAATCGGAGAAGAAATCAAGAGAAAACGACATCGTTTCGAAGCTTCACTGCACCGCACAGAAAGAAATCTCTGGGCCACTTTGAAATGAGTTATCAGCCCAATTACAAATGGTATGAAAATGGAAAATACCCTACATCCCATATATATGTATCTATATTGAAATGAAAAAAATCAAATAATAAACGTGATCTATAATGGTGAATTATATTATAAGAAAGAAATGGCATATATAATTCCGTAAAAAAAGCATCATAATGTTTGGAAAAGATTCAATATTTAAGCTTAAACTCATTTCTAGCTCAAAACAGTCAAGTGGACGTTTATATTATTGTTATTTATTTATTCAACTATATTAATTTCGAATGTGTAATCTCTTTGTTATTTTAGAATATACGTCAATTGAATACACCTCTGGTTGGTATATGAGTTTTATTGTGTTGACTTGCAATTTGTTTTATCATTAAAACTTTAGAAAACTCTAATTTCTCTTTTTGGTAGAAGGTTGACATGATCTGATTTGGTTGTATAAATTAAAATTGTGTATCTAAATCTTATAAAATTAAAAATAATATCATTTTAGAGTTGATTGTGAAAATGAATCTATTATCTTAAAGCTTTTGAGGATATTTAAATAAGGTAGCTAAACGATAATTAACATGCATTATATATATAGAGAGAGACAAATTTATTGTAGGTGAGAACTTTTTGATAAAATACCATTTTGGTTTCTTTTTCATTTTGTAGGCTTCGAAGAAATAAAACCTTCATTGTACAAATTTCAATAGTGACTAAACTGCTTAATAAACCTCCATCACTCCCTCCTTACTTTGAAATGAGTACATTTGTTTCCTCTTCCTCTCACAAATTCGTTATAACTACATATGGGGCGGTTTGTTTGACATATTTAGCTAGGATTTCATTTTAGGATTTATTAACTTCTCCTTGAAAGTCTACATCCAAACGAGTTTTTATTAACTCTTCCTCAATTTTACTTTTCAAAATAACTTTCATTTCTATCCATTTATTTTTAATCATTTATTTATAACTACTCAATCATTTTTAACTATTCATTTTTAATCATTCATTTTAAATCAATTAAAATAACTCATTTTTAACCACTCATTTTTAATCATTACTTTTTTAACTACTAAAAATAACAACTCATTTTAAATCT
>JBBMKA010000015.1:1414153-1432160 GCA_037833695.1 Sechiopsis laciniata | reverse complement strand
ACGAGTTTTTGGCTACAACTCTCACTTTTTAACTACTCACTATAACTCCTCAATATAACTCCTTAACCTAAATCTTATTTAAATATATCAAACAAACAGCCCATATGGTTTAAGGACTGAATTGAAATTAAATCACAAACTTAGAACAAAATTTAATTTTCTCAAGAATTAATAAAACATAAAAAAATTGTGATAAAATATCACGTATATGAATAAAATAAAAACAAACATTTGAACTCAGAAAAAAGTAAAGGGACACTATTTTCATGTACTCGTCCCACAAAATAATTACAAATGTAGACAAATTTTAAAGTATTTAATATCCATAATAAAAAATACATTTTAATACTATATTATAAATACTCATTAATGCTAGTATATTGAATTATAAATACTAATTAATACCAGTATGATAAGAAAGTATGTGATAATACTCAATAATATCAATGACTACATTTACTAATTTTGTTTAAAGTGATCGTACTTATAATTATTTTTTTGATTTGACTAATCTTTTAAATTTTCCAAAAGCAAATACTTAATTTTTTAAAGTTAGAAATATAATTTTATTCTAAGTTTTTATGTATTTTTAGAGTATATATTAATATTGACATTATATTAACATTATAATCGAAAATTCCATACAATTGAGACATCAGCCTCTTTTCACAAATTGACCTTTTAAATTACTTTTGATCATAAAAGTTTTAGGTGAGGGACTATTGTGTTATTTTGTGTGACACATCCCATTTCTAAATTTGCTCATGGTATACATACTTTTGTAAAGAGTAATGGAATTGTATTACTAATCATTAATAAGTACTTGAATGATATTTTGCATAGTAAAATCCTCAACAAAACATTGAATCTATGGTTTAGTAATATATTACCAAGAACGCACAACATAAAAGTACTGGGAATTTGTTCCTTCATAATTAAAAAAAAAAAAAAAAAAAAATCTCATGGGGATATTGATAACAACATACTTTTATAATATATGTTGGGTGATCATCAATTTGTTGATATTCCTACAAAGTACTCATCTTTTCACTATAATTTTTCTCCTTTCTCAAGAGATAAGATTAGAATTATTCATGCATGTGGCCTAAACTTGAAAAGGATATAATCGAATAATTATCTATTTCTAATCTTGTCACATGAAAATAGGTGCTTTTTTTTTTTTTTTTTTTTTTTTTTTTTCCTTCAAGAATATATAGAATTGTATTTGGTAGTTCAAATGTAACTCCACTTTGCCACCATTTTTTAACATGTATTATCAACCTTATAAATCAAAGTTTTTTTTTTTATTTGAATTCAACACTATTAAGTTGTTTTTTTAAAAAAGAAATACTATTTGAGAGGAAGATTTGAACTCATAATCCTTTAATTATCAACTTGTACATCAAGTCAAATGAACTCAATTTTGATTAGCAACCCTATATATCAATTATAAAACAACCCTTTTTTTTTTCTTCACAACCACAAACTGTGAATGACAGATAAGACTAGAGCATCAAAGAATGAGGCCTAGGCCTTAGAGAATAGAGACTAATTGCACAACTATATCTAATGGTAGTCATTATCATTTGCTGCTCACAAGCATGCTTTAATCCAATATATAGATGAGCTAACCAATATTATTCTTCACTTTTTTGCTGAAGTTTGACACAATGTAGCCAAGTTTCATTGTATTTAAACAATGGGCTTGGTCGTAATTGACTAATCAACCACGCCAAACTTTGTTCTTATCACTTGTGTCCTTGGCAATATATATGTATATAACTTAAATACGTTCATATCGCTAGAAAAGTCAAAAGATCAACGGGTGAAGTTTGACTACAATTACTTGAAATCTAGTTGGATAACATCTTCTTTTTTGATTGGAAATGGCTTCGACTATTCCTTAAGCCCACCAGCCAATTAGTGAATCATAGACATATTAAAGTTAATGATTTTATAGTAGATATACCAAATCATCGTTGCAAACTCCAAAATATTATTACAATAAATGATGAAAAGATCAAATCGAGAGCACTGACTTCAAATTATCTTGATTCATCGCCATCAGAAGGTAAAGTTTATTTAAAGAATAATTATCAAATTTGGCACCAAACTCATCAGCAAGCAATCTAGTAAATTGGTGAACTTTATTGTAGCTTAATGGTCATTTAGGGTGATATATGAACCACGCATATGTTTCATTAGCAAAAGGAGTAAAAAATTATTTTACCACGCTTTCTTCAATTGTCAAATACACCATAAGGAATAAAGTGTTTTGATAGTCCTTTACATACTAATTTTGAGGCCATTATTGACTGATACAATGAATCTCAAAAGCTATTAATCCATCCTTTATTCTTTGACCCAATATTTGTTGGAGATATAATTTGGTGTATATTGTTTAAACACAATGTAAACTCTTTTTTTTTTTTTTTTTTTTTTTTTTAAGGATGCTTGTAAGTCCTCAAATGTCGCCTATCAGATAACATTATCGTGAAGGCTGCTGGATGGTGTAACAAATCTACTTGTTTAGAGATAATGTCTCTTGTACCTCAGCTCTTAATGAAAAATCTTGCCTCGATTTCCTTAAAGATGTATGTAATTTAATGTCAAATAGGAAAGAATCGAAAATAACAATAAAAAATAAGAAAATACGAGACAAAAAATACATAAATTTATGAGGTTAACTAACATTGTGTTAGTCACATCTATACAGAAAAGAGAGAAATAATTTTATTAAGAGATAATTAAGGACACAAAATGTTTGACAAATCAGGTAAGAATTTTGATTATAAAACCTCAATGCAATATATATGACCGAAAATATATAAAAGTCAAACAAACATAAAATATAAAACTCAATTATTACTAACAATTAACGAAAATATAAAACTCAATTACCGAAAGGGATGGTGGCCTCATGTTTGTTTAGTGGTAATCCAGTTCAACACTATGGTCATGGGTTCGATTCCGAAAATCGGTATTCGGTTCTCATTTATTTGATAAGATTCTCACTTGTGGACCATGTAGTGAGACTCCTATATTGAATAATTGTAATGCAACAAACCATATGTATTATGACAGAAATGTAATCAACAATAAAATAATGAAAGAATATTAGTATTATACGGTTAGCTATGCATTCAAACATATTTATCTCAATAAATAGCAATAGTTTAATGTCTTTCATGGCCAAAAGAGTATGTCATCAAATTCTTTTCGATTGTTGTCGAACTCAAAAAAGGCGCCTCTTTTAAATCTAAACACGCACAAAGAATTAAGCCCAAATTAACGATAAGGGTAAATTGTGATAAGGGGTTCATTTCTAAAATTTATTGTTAAAATGGGTCACATCCCAAACAATTTCTTCAAATGGATTGTGGCATCTCTTCAACAGACGCCACATGCTTTGATTTGTGGCTTCCACTGCAGCTTGGTCAACACAAGATCTCATGGGACTTTTGTGAGATTTCGTTCCGATTTTTTTTCCAACGGGTGTTTCTTTATTTCTTTATTTACATCAAATTCTCAAAATATGGGCATGTTTCTTTTGTTTCTTTTGTTTTTTTAATTTTTAATTTCTTGTCCTTCCATTTTTCTTTCTCCCATTATTTAGTTTTATATGAAATTACTTCTAATTTTTAGATTTTTTTTTTTTTTTTTTTTTGTGGAACATAATTAGTTATTTCTAATTATTTCACTTTAAAACTTAATATAAATTTACAAGTTTCAATAATCTAAGTTAAGTCTTTGGATAGTTAAAATAAAAGGTTAAAACTGTTAGGATATTGGGAAACAACACATTGCCATGAATTTTAAATTATTTTTTTTTAGGAAAAAAAACTTTTTTAGTCCCTAAGTTTGAGGTTTTATTTTACTTTGGTCTTATGTTTAAAAAATAAACACTTTTACCTTTACATTTTAATAATATTCACTTTTGGTCCTTTAAAATTGAACACTTTTTTGACATTTTAATAATACTCACTTTTAGTTCTGGTATTTTTTTTATATATATTTATATTTTTTTTAAAATAAATTCAACTCATAAGTAAAATAATCGATTTATCAATATATTAAAATTTAAATTTGTATAGTCAACATTAAGCTAACAATTTTGTTATCGTATTAAATTCATGAATAAATTTATTTAATTTTGAAATATACGTGTAAAATATAAATTATACTCCATATTAGTTGTGAGCATAGTGCCTTTTTGTAGGATTTGTTGTCCTTTCGAAATAAAGAAAAAAGAAACCCACAGCAAAGTTCATAAAATCATGACCACGCTAACAGGAAAATTCCAAACAAAAGGCTAAAAAATTTATTTCTGAAAACTGAACTGATGATAGATCGGTCACAATTGAACAAGATCACAGTCTTGATAGAAAATCAGATCAATGTTTCACAGAAAATTAACTTCGCATAATTTCTTTCCGCATATTCCTATTTCTTCCCCTATGCGCCATATTAATATAATATATATAAATATATATATATTTCATCGTCTAATTCAACGATACGTATTGCATGAATTCCCAATCGGACTCAATTCCCGCCATAGTTTCCGGCGACAAAACCACCTCCAAATCAACACTCCCACCGCCGTCTCTATTCGGAAACGCCGATATCTTCCCGTCAAACTTATTTGCCCGCCCACTCCTCACCGCCAACGGCCGTCCCCATCCGAAATCGTTATTGTACATCGGGAATCTCGGCGAACTCCCCATCGTAATCGACGCCCCGTCGGCGTTCCCCAAAGGAAACACCCTCGGATTCTCCTCCCAATCCTCCACGAATCGCCGCACCGTTCCGTCGTCGTGCGCCGCCACGTTCTCATTCAACTTCTGGGCGCACCACCGCAGATCCCGCGACAGAACGTCGCCGGCGGCAGCGTACGTCGGAATGCTCTGAATCGCGTTGCCGAAATAGTACTGATCAAGCTTCGGTTCTAGCCGGTGCCGGCAATTCACCGCCATGCGAAACGTCGTCGTTTTGTTCGCCGGTAACTTCCTCGCTCGCGTCACCGACCTCCATAACAACGCGGACAGAGACTGAAACGACGATATTGTCGTGACTGTACTCATCACCTCGCCATTCGCGTGTTGATTCGTAACCGTCTCGTTTTTGTTACAGCTGTCCAAAGTGGTGGGCCCCACTTTGCCGTTTTTATTCTGACAGTAATAATCATTACTTACTTTTCCCATTATCTCCACCGCAGTTACCGTTAACGTTAACCCTCTGTTATCGTTGTTCGTCTTGGCTTTTAGTTTCGAAATTGCTTCTCTACTGAAAGTGAATATTCTCTCACGTAAAGGAACGTCGCCGGAGAAGGTGACTTCAGGTCCAGTAGCCGGAAGACGGAGAACGGCCGGAGATATCAGAACGGAGTCACGGCGGAAGTCCGGCGAAGGAGTGATGGTGATTCTTTTAGTCGTCGTCGTCGATTTCGCCGCTTTACAGTTTTCGGCGAATATGTTGAAGAAATTCCAGAAGGAGGTGCCGTCGGTGACGGCGTGGTTTACGGAGCAGCCGATGAAAAAGCCGTCGGCGAGGAAGGTGATTTGGACGGCCATGATTGGATTAAAATGGCCGGAGAAACTGACGGTTCGATCGAATGCAAAAAACTCCTTGAAACAATCGGGGACATCACCGCCGGGAGCGAGAACGTCACGGACGAAAACCTCGTTGGCATTGGCGTGGATGAAATCGACGCCGGCGTCGTTACACTTAATGTAGACGTAACCGTTCTGGTCGGTGACCAAACGTCCGGCGAGCGGCGGGAATTGAGAGAGCGTTGTTGAGAGGCCGGATTTGAGAAGATCGACGGCGGAGATTTGGTCGAGATTAGGGGAGGTGAATAAGCAGCCCTTCTGGATGTAGTGGCATGAGAGCATAGGTAGATCGGAGACGGAGAGTTTGAGGTCGGCGACGGCGGAGGGCTGATCGGGGAAGACAATGCATTTGGAGAGAAGAACTGGCAAAGAAGAAAGAGTTGGGATTGGCATTTTCAGGTTAGTTTTTAAATAAATTTTTGTTTATGAGAGAATTTGAAGTGATTTTGTGAGTGTGGAGAAAAATGAGCGGCGGGGAGGCGTATTTATAGGGAGAGAGAGGGGGGGGAAAGAGGACGGTTTTTTGGTTCATGAACTTGCGGTTTTATTATCTGTGTCGTTGAGGCATATTTATTTATTTATTATTTTTTTTAGTCAAGTTATTTCGTTGTCATGTATTTATTATTGTTTTTTATTTAATGGATTCCTGTTTTCACGGTTGGAATTGCATATATAATATATGCTAGTGCATGCTCTATTTTCTTTATATAAAATTCTCATGCATATTATTACATAAATTAAGCACTAACAAGTTTGTGTTACAATTTTTTTTCATATATAAATATAAATATAATAATAATAAAGATAAGAATTTTAATCTATTATATCTTAGTTCATGGTCACACTAATCATGTTGATTTATAATTCTTATTAGCCTAGTTAATAATTTTTTGTCCTTCACACAAAATCAAACTTAATTTCTATATATATATTTTTACAGTTATAAAAAAAACGATACAGATTTATAATTCTTAGTAGCCTAGTTAATAACATATGCGACCATGAATCACTTCATTAATGATATAGATACATGAAAGTAATTTAGACGATGTTTTGATATCATCTATATTTTAAAGTATACTTTGTAGTTTAATTTGAGCCATATTTGATTGTTCTCTAATTCAAAAAAGAAAAGACAAATAAAATTATAAAAATAATAAAATGTAGTCCAATTTAAATCACATATATACGATTCATAATATAGATAATTCTAAGTCATCATCTAAATTGCTCTTCGGATATAATATTATCTCAATGTCTTTTTTTCATAAAATATTATGTCAATATCATTTTGAATGCCAAATGTGATTAATGTCTACATTTAGATTTGAGGAAGGATAAAAGAATGTTCAAAGTATTAATTTTTTTTTTTTTTTTAAAGTGACGTATCAAAATGAGAGAAAACTTGA
The DNA here is from genome assembly GCA_037833695.1 of Sechiopsis laciniata. Classification (NCBI taxonomy): domain Eukaryota; kingdom Viridiplantae; phylum Streptophyta; class Magnoliopsida; order Cucurbitales; family Cucurbitaceae; genus Sechiopsis; species Sechiopsis laciniata. The sequence continues at coordinate 1,425,139 of JBBMKA010000015.1, read as the reverse complement.
AAGCTAAAGGGCCAGTAAATTGGACTAAAATTTTGTATTTAAATCAAAACAGTTTCTACAAATCCCTCACAAAAAAAAAAAGAAAAAAAAAGCAGTTTTTACAAAGAGCTGGTTTAGTTTATAGGTATTAACACTAAGCTTGTAATTAAACTCAGTGAATACTTGACATTAATACAATAATAATTTTGTTGATTTTTAACTCTGAATTGTTTATTTATTATTATTTTTTTTGAGTGATAATCTGTTCTTAATATGACAAAGAGAGGAAAATATATTTTTGGATTAGATATAAAATCCTTGACTTGGCATAATTGATATATTGGGTTGGAAATTTTATATATTTAAGAAGATATTTCCATGAGAGTTTTTTCCTTCAAATCTAAGAGTATCTCTCATAGAGCCAACCTTGGACTTCACAACAAAATCTCTATCTCTCTATAACATCCAAAGATCCACTTTTGCCTCCTAATTAAACATGCAATAATTTTGTTTATAATTTAAAATCAATATATCCACACAATCTTTTGATCTCATGTAATAAAATCCCAGATCTTGTCACACATAGCTAGCCAACACAAAAATCAAATGCCATATCATTCTCTCTTAACTATAAATGAATCAAAATCTTTCTTCAAAAAAAAAAAAAAAAAGAAACAAACAAACAAAATCTTAAAATAATCCCATTGCATGCCTTAGTTACTTTATTATTCATAACTAATCATGATTATTATTATTATTTAGTTTTGTTATACTAATACTAGAATTAACAAGTGCCGCCGACTTTTAACTCCTCTGTAAGTTGGCTGTCATTCTCCAAATCCCAAGATGAGGGGCGGCTTTTTTAATAATTAAACAATCAATCAAGTAGCCAATTTTGCTAATTGTAATATTATCTATAATCTCTCTCATAATTAATTAATCAAAATAGAACAAATATTATTAAATGAATGAGCACAAGTACAATCCAAGGTCCAAAGTTTATAAAATGGTCGGTTGATTATATATGAATGATGTATCCCTGCAAAGGCGGCCTGTGATTGGTCGGTTCTTTGCCAGTGATACAGTTTAATTTGAATGTATATAGTTAGAACATGAAATAATATTAATAAATATTAAATTAAGATTATATATAGTTTATAAAAATGAGTTGAATCGTGTCAATTAATCTGCCACGTTTGTGACAGTTCAAGAACAACAAGGCTTCATGGGAAGCTCAATAACTTAGACAGAGGACGTGGCATAGCCAGCAAGAGCTAAGCAGTTGCACTGAACCTTGACATTTAATTTTTTAATGCTCGAAAACTTGGAACTAAGCTATTTGGTGTTATATTTAGTTTTACTACATACATCAATATCCAAAAGACGATAAGAGATTTTATTATTGAATTAAGTTTAAAGTTTCAACCTGAGACCTCTAAATTGGTATGATCAAGACATTGCAAACCTCTACTAGGAGGTCACTCATTAGGTATAATACTCAATCATCTAGATAGTGTAAAATATTGTTTAAGCTCTCATATTTTTGTTTATCGGTTTATTGATTTTTTATTAAGGAAGATAGTTGTCATTATTTATATACTTACAACTTTTTATTTTCATCTGATCAACATTAGTAGTACTTTTCAATTGTTATAGATTTATTAGAAATTTTTAAAAATTCAATATTCTACTAAAAAAATGGACAAAACCTTATAAATTTATAATTTGACATTTTAAAATAAATGTATGTGAGGTCGCCAGCTACTCAATTGGATTTTGTGAAATAATATTGGTTAGCCAACCAGAATAATAGTTCAATAATATCAATGCATATCCAATATAAGAAATTATGAATTTGAATCCCTACCTCTCAATTTTTATAAAAAAAATTATTGGTTATATTACGATATTTGAATTCATAATCCTAAATAATCACTATATGTAATTGACCACAAAAAAAAAAGGAGAAGCAAAATTTTATACCGCCTTAACATTTCTTTCATTTATGGAACTTTAGAACAGCCATTATCGACAGTTATGAAAATTTAGGAGGCAAGTTAGAGAGAGGGGAAACAAAACTATAAGATCAGATATTTTTGCCCTTTTGTCTTATTCACTCCAACCTAAATTAACCCTAAGATCATATATTTACTTCTTTTTTTTTTTTTTTTTCCTCATAGTAAATGTATACAAATGTGCGATCTAGTGTCAATAAGAAAAATCTTAATTAGTATGCATAAATTCGAATCTCCTGACTTAATTTGATTTTAAAAAATAAAAACTTAATTCTAAAGTACAAAAGATTTGTGATTCCCAAAAAAAAAAGTATAAAAGATTTGTTACATCAATAATGTATCCCTCTTCTAGAAAACGATTGAGATTTACATAAATAAATGTATTGTTTTATTTAATATAATTAATAACTCTTTTTTTTTAAACAATTAATAACTCTTTTCTGTATTGGTTGAATGATTTCATTTTAATTTATCAATTTAAAAGATTCTCTACCTACATTAATGTATTTTAACTATTCGTTTTTTTGCTAACAAGAATAGTAGTTCAGTGGCATCATCAGTACACACTTAATGACCAAAAGATTTGAGTCTCTCACCCCCAAATGTTGTAATCTCAAAAAAAAAAAAAAAAAAAAAAATCGTTTCTTCCTTTTGTTGTGCTATCAATTATCGTCCCTTTTGAACATGACTAAGTTTTGGATGTCACTGTTCATTTTTCATCCTAAAGGGCAAATGACAATGCCTATAGACTATCATTATTAATGATCACAGTCTTAACTAAAAAATGACAGCTAATTAAGTGAGAAACTATCCAAAATTTTTGGAGTCATTATTATTTTTGTAATATACTTATCTTGTTGAAGTAATTAAAAAGAGAAAGCAACTTTTTTTTTTTTTTTTTTTTAAACTTCTAATTAAATATCCCACCTTCTAATTAATTATCTATATTATTAAAGTGAAGAGATGATATCTTCTAATGGTTGAGAATCCCACATTGATAAGGTGATGATATTTCTTAGTGTTTAAAAGGTAGGTAGACTACTCCTGTTAATTGATTTTGAGATAAATGTCCGTCCACGCTATCTAATATAGTATCAGAACTCATTAAACTCAAACAGATATATATTAATCTGATATTTGAATTTGAAAAATAATAAAGTTCAGTTATCGACACGTATTATTGTAAACTTTAAAAAAAAAAAAAAATTATTATTTTACCTTTTAGTTTGTTAATTAAATTATAAATTATATCAAGTGTGTGGTTAGAGTTAAATAAATACAACGATCAAATGTATGACCAACTTGAGTGATGAGGACCCAATCCTTAGATAACCAAATATTGACACGTGGCATAGGCCAACTAAACTTTCGAAAATATGAAAAGATTCTATTTTTATAATTTTAAAGACATGGGGTTGGGTGCGTGTCAAATCTTAAAATTACACAATATATTTGCATGTCTTGTTCTCTTTTTAGAGAGGCTGACGGGACTACCTCTACAAAAGACAAGTTTCCATGTCTATTTAAATCATTGCTGTGCTTTTAATTTTTATTTATTTAATAAGTCCTTTTGTTGTGTTTTTTTTTTAATGAAAGGTAATAAGTCTTTTTATTAACTCACTTAGTTTAAGACTTCTTTTTTTTTTTTTTTTTTATGTTGACAATAATATTCAAGAATTTATAATAAATTAATTTTGAAGGAAGTTAATGATGCAATTTCAAAGCATATTATAAGTTTAATCTACTATAGCTACCTACTTAAAAAATAATTTTTATCAAATTTTCTTGACAATAAAATATTTTAGGGGTGATTGGATTTTGGAGTTTAGGAGAGTAAAAGAGATTAGAGGAGAGGAAGAAGAAATGGAGAGAAAATTGAGTGATTTGGAGAGATGAAGTACTTGTTTGGAGATTGATGTTACGAGAGAAGAAAAGATGAGAGATTGATGTGAGTGGATATGATGTTTATTTTATATATATAAATATAATATATATATTTGATATAATTAAATAATAAATTTGATGTGATGTTAAAATTGAAAAAATAAAAATAGAAAGAGTTAAAAATTAGATAAAAAATAATATAATTAAATAAGATGTTCGATAATGAGTTGAGAAGGAATTGAGAGAAGGGGGAGTTGGAAGAGATTGTGATGACTAAAAACAAACACGAGATTGACAATTCCATTTCTCATCTCTTCTCCTCTCCTCCCTCAACCTCTAAATCCAATCACTCCCTTAGAGTAAAAAAATTTATTTTGTAAATTGATTTTTTTTTTAAACACAGGCACAAAAATCTTTTACTGTACAATCACCAAATGAGAACTTCAAAAGTTCAAACTTACAAATAAAAAAAAACAAAAAAACTATATATTCAAATTCAAAATATACATTCATTGAAATATAATTTATTTATTTAAGACATTAACGATCTTATAATTAGTTATAAATTCAAATGTTCTATCTTTATTGAATTAATAACTTCTTTAAGATGGAATTGAGCTTAAAACATCACGAACTCCTTTCTCCTCCTCCTCCTATTTCTTCTACTTTTTATTTTTTATATTATTATTATTTTTTAACAATAATTGAAAGCGATGGATTCAAGCTAATAACCTCTTTTTATTGAATCATACAAAATGTCACTCAAGTTCGACTTCTTTTGATATTTCACTTATTAGTAAGGATTCATAATAAATAAATTCATAATCGATGCAATAAAGTTGTGGACTTGTTTTGTGCAAAAAAATGTTGATGATACAATTGAAATATTCAATTGTGGAGACTTGGAAGAAATAAATTAATGGTTTAGAGTGGCCTAAAATATTCAAATAAGATAGGTAGTTGTTCTTTTGGTGTTTTTGCCTGTAATCTTTTGTAAAGGATATATTCTTAAGAATCTAGCTATTATAGGAAAAGCCATGTTTTTATTTTAATGGAATCTATAAAGATATATAACCCCTAAATCCTAGAGAGCATCTCTTTCTATAGTTTTTTTTTTCTCTCTTTTAAGAAAAGAAGATATAAGTACTATGGCAAGCCAATTATTCTTTGTATATATGTCAATTAAAGTTGAGTTCAATTAGTATGATAGATGACTTGATAATAAAAAGAAAATTATGAATTCTAATCTTTACAATATAGTTGAATTAAAAAAAATCTTGTAATATGTCATTTTCAAACAAACTTACCATTTTATGAAATAACATATACTTTTTGGAACCGTATAAAATACCCCATTATATCTATCCAATATTTTTTAAATGTATAATATTGTGTAAATTTAGAAAGAAAAAAAATAGCAAGTTCAGAATATTCTAATATTTTACATTCTCTTGATATAAAGCATGTATCACAACGATTGAAATACAACTTTTCAATAGTCTAAAAGCCGTTTTAGAAGAAACTATAGACTAAAATAAATAATAGCATATCAATTAATTTAGAAATATTGAATAATTAATTATAAATAATTTGAATTCAATGATCTTCACCACAATATTGTATGTGACGATCCCATCTTTCGGTACAATGGGTAAAACTACTACCTGATAAATTTAAGTCACTTTAGAAAGAAAACTACTCCAAAATTTTTCAATATTTCCATATATGCATGTATTTAATCAAAAAAAAAAAAAAAAAAAAAATTAAGTCAATGATTCCTTCAATAATGTATCGAAGTCATGTTGAACGATAAACTTAAAGTTGACAAACTTTAGACTAAAATGAGTAGAATTTCAGTGACATGTTGTATAATCAAGTAACCATGAAGTTATCGGTTAGAATTTCCCATTCCAAAGTATTGTAATGAATTAAAAAAAAAAAGACTAAAAAGTAAAGAATGTCATATGAGTATAGAAATATAAAATATAATGTTAAATAATTATAGACATTTTGAGTACAATATACAATACAATTGTTTGATCTCAACTTCATATATAAGGTATAAAACTAGTACCTCATAAATTTAAATCAATTTCGAAGATATATATTATGTATCAATGATATCTCGATAAAATGCATGTATTTGATCCAATTTTTTGAGGCAACGACTCTTACAACGATGTAACAGTGGTTTTGGATAAAATATTAAATTACAAAACAAACAATATGTATCATATAAATACATAAATTTAGTTATTAAAAATAATAAAGATAAGAGTAGTTAAGGGCATGGGAGTTGATGTTTGCGACCTCAAAGATGGCGACCTAGAGCAATGAATCTTCTACAACGACAAAGAAAACAAAATGACAAACCACATTTTAATTTTAATTTTACATATAATATAAATAAACTTTGTAGCCAAAAATAAAAAAGCGTCGTTTGGCCTCAAAATAATAGGACATAATTTCATCTTTTGTTTTGTATGGATGTCTAAGATAAGTAATTATTCGTTGGTCCCATGCCATTCATAAAATTGAAACCAATAGTAAAATGGCCATATATATAACATGTATTTTAGATATTTATTGGTATATTTTGAAACCAGTAAGGAACTCAAGTCCTATAAATGAAGCTCGTGACTTTTAGTTTCGAATCATTCTAATTAAAAATGTCTTCTTAGTTCAATGTGCTTACTTTATTTCAATTTTTTTTCTCGGGCATTGTGAGTATTTCTTTTTTCTTTTTTTTGGAGAGGGGGACCACAAACCCTACAAAAAAAAGGGTATTACTATTTTCAAATAAAAGAGAGTAAAATATTCTGTCAATTGAATTTCTACCAAACAAAAAATCAAGTCACTGTCCCTTTTTGTATCAAATTACCGAATCATACCTATAAGCAATACACTGTTTCCAAAAACTACATTAATATAACAAAATAATTTAATAAATCTACAATCATCATATTCCAATTTGCCATATACCTTCCACCATATTATTCTGTGATTAAATTATCACACAAGTCCAATGGTTAGCTCAAGGTTAGGTTGTTGACTATGTAGCAGAAACAATAATATATGCTAAGCTACTGATTTCTCTCTCTCTCTCTCATGTTCATTTAAAAAAAAAAAAAAAAAAAACCTAATAATGAAGTTTAAAAAAGTAGAAAATAGAAAAAGTGAAATAGTAAAAACTCATTCTTGACACCTACTCAATTTCTCTCCGCACAACAACATTTTGTTAGTTTTATTCTTTTAGTGTTAATAAAATAATAGTCTTATAGTAGAAACTTTTTCCAAAATGTTTAGACAAAGTAAATCAATGGAAAAAAATCGAAAAAAAAAATTAAAAATAGTCCAAATACTTCGATGTGCAAGAAAAAAAAAGAGAAGAAAGATTAGAAAGAGGGGACATATTCGGTGTTATGTTCTTTGAATTAGGCCGTTTGGGAATGGCCTTGGGCCCAGCCCTTTTTTCTTCCACTTCTTTGATAGCTTCAATTTACCAAACCCCTTTTCTTCTACTACCTTCTATTAATAATAATAATAATAATGATTATTTTTTTGAATTCAACCAGATTTAGAATTTGAACCCGTAACCAATTACTTATTGATACATAATTTAATTAGAGTACTATTTCTTTTGACATAATTAAATTATTTATGTATCGGAAAAGACAGTGGCTTGATGACTTCATTGTTTGGTGGAAACTCAATTTAATATCATGGTCATGATTCGATCTCGACAATCAGTATTTGATTGAGAGTAGAGTCAATATTCTATCAATCTTTTGAGTAAATTTATATATACTTACAAATTTTAATATTGTGTCTAGTATGTTATTAATTAAAATTTTCAATTCATTTTTTTTAGTACAAATTGAGAGAATGGGGACCAACAAACTCTAGATAAAGAGTACAACGATTCTAAAATAATACGAGAATCAAATATTAATTTTCAATTTTTCAATTTAATAAATCTAAAATATAGGAGACATAAGATTATTAGTCTTTCTTCTTCTTCTTCTTCTTTTTTTTTTTTTTTTAATTGTGAAAACAGAAACCACTAAATGTGTGTTGTGTGTTTGTGTTGGAGGATTAAGTGAGAAAATGAAAGACATAAATAATAATAAGAAAATAGGAATGAAAGAAAAGATTTGAGAGGAAAGGAATAATGAATATATATATATATATAGGTGGTTAAGGGATAAGGAAATAGGGTATGGCTTCCAATTAATTTTTTATTCCAAAATTATTTGATTTCAAATTCACTAATTTCAATTTGGTTGCCGATTGGAGTTCTTTGCTTCCCATGCTCCTAACCAAATTGAACGCTGTCGTTTCATGTCGCTTTCCTATTTCTTTGCTTTTTGCAAAATAATTAAATCATATTCTTTCTTTCTTTTTCAATAATAATATTCTTAATTTCTTTCTACGATATGCCGTCCGTTTAGTACCCAGTACGGTTTAAATTTCGTTTTAGTTTTGTCTTTTAATTGCTTTTATTTTTATTTCTCAATTTTTTTTATAATGTATTTAATTTTAAGAACAAGGCGATTCTATTTTGATTATTACCGGATGTCTATTTTAGGTTTCATCTATATATATATATATAATGTTTTTTTTTGTTTTTTTTTATTGTACACCTTAATTAAAAGGACACTAATTTATAAGAAATACTCGATCTCTTTGTGTATTTGAATTTTATTTCATTTGAATCATTCTAACTTTTAAATGTTAAATTTTAGTCTTTTATACTTAAAAAATGTTTATAATTCGTCTTTGTAATAAGTCTTCATTAATTTTTTTGTAAAAAAATTATACTCTTCCTTTTTTTGTTTGGAACATTATACTCTTCCTTTTTAAATCTTAGAAATATGTTCTGGTTTTTTTTTTACTTGTATTAAAAGTATTAATATTATTAAATTACTTTTGATAAATATTAACATCAAATTCATTCTATAAATTTATTCTAAGCTCTTTTTTAAGTTTAAGATATATTTTTGATAAGCACCATCAATTTCCAGCAAAAGGTCTAGTCTAAATAGGTAATTGTCTGAACCAAGACAAAGAAAACTTTGATCTTCAAGCAAAGAAGAAACATGAAGGGAGCAAAAGGGAGAGAAGTGATTTGTTGATAAACCCACATTATGGTGTTTTATATTTAACACAACTGAGAATTAAAGAACATAATAATGGTGATGGATGAATCAATATTAAATAGTAGTATGATGTAACATTTTATAATAATAATAATAATAATAGAAGAGTTTAAAAAATTAGGGGAAAATATAAAGAATAATGTGAGGGGAAAAGAAAGGGCAATCAAGTCAAGCATATATGTTGAAGATATGATATGCCTATAGTGACACAAAAAAAAGCCATATTAGCCAACCAATTAGAATAAGATTAAAAAAAAAAAAAACTAATAAAATCATATTTAAAGTTGAGACAAATTTCAAAATTTTGGGTAGGGTTTGTACAATATAATGGTGGAGTTGGAAGATGTCTTGGTTATCTGCATCTAATTTTTTTTCTTCTCATCTCTCTACACTCAACTGTCAAAATCAATGTCCAGTCCTTTTATTTTCCTCTATAGTATGTGTTTGGTATTATTCTATGTATAAAATTCATTCAATTCTAATGGGGAATCTTCCTCTCAAATGGGTTTCCATTTGAATTCCAAATCCACTCGCTAATTCCTATTTTAATTTTAATCTCGTTTACTTTGTGTTTTGGTGTGTTGTGTATGTTTGAAGTTGAGTAAGAGTTTATCTGACAAGGAAGGTATTATTGCTCTCAGTTAAATGAGAGTAAATATCGATTTTCAAGATTAAATTTATAACCGTGTTGTTGAACAAGATTACCACAAAATAATGAAACCAACGTGCCAACATGCCACCAACCTTTTCAATGTTTTTTAATCGGTCTCTAATGCATTCTTTCATTTGGATTTCTATGCTCTCCTTAATAGGAAAATTATTCAATATAAAACCGTCGTTCATTGTGGATGTCTTCCAAATCTTTAATTGAAAGTCCTAGCTCCTTTATTATATTTAACGATATAAGACTATTAACTACATTGAACTAGTTCAACACTAGCGTCGCAGGTTCGATTCTGAAAATCGGTATTTGTTTCCCCTCCCTCGATATGTTCTACAGTCTCTTTAAATGATTTTTTTTTTTTGATAAATTATATTGGATGGTTTGTTTTTCTAAAAGTAATTACCAATGTAGTCAAATTCTAAAGTATTTACATTCACAATCATTAATACGTTTTAATATTATAAAGTTATTTTCCATTTCTTAGCCCCCGACTAGTCTTGACTGAAATTCATACCCATGTGCGCACAAGTTAGGCATGTAATTATATATGGGCCTTACGACTTCCAATTTTATATAATCATTAATACATTTTAATATTATATTATAAATACTCATTAATACTAATATTATAAGAAAATATGTGACAATATTCATCAATACTAATGACTATATTTGCTAATTTTATTGAAATTAGTTGTATCAGTAATTATTTTATAGATTTGGTTAGTGTTATAAGTTTTTTAAATGAGAGCTAATTATCGATTTTTAAAATAAAATCTGTGATCGTAGTATTGAACTAGACTACCACCAACTAATGAAATTATTACGTCACTGACTCTTTCAATCTTATTGTTCTACCAATATAATTCAAGGTATAAGCATTTAGCCTAATGTAGGTGTTTCTAATTGTACACCAAATGAGAAATTAGGTCCATTCAAACCTAGAAGTGACCGTTCTTTTCAAATTTATGAGCATAATATGTCAACCAACAACAAAAAAAGGTTTTGCAAGTTGAAATAGCAACCACCCTTCAATTTAATTCCAAAGGTATAAACGGGATGATATTTATCAAGTTGCTAGTTTTGAAGAGACATTTGACTAATTTAAGCTTTCTTCAAATCCATATTTATTTGCACAATTAAATACAAATAAAAAATATTTAAAAAAAAAAATCTTATATAATAAATAGTGTTTTTTTAGGGAATATAAATGGAGTGTTGCTACTCTTATAAAGTCATGTCAACATTATAACATTAATCTTTTTTTTGAGAAAATTATATTTTT
>JBBMKA010000015.1:1398493-1409488 GCA_037833695.1 Sechiopsis laciniata | reverse complement strand
AAGAAAGGCTTAAGAATCCAATATCAAGAGATATTCTCTAAACATTTTTGTTTTATGCACAAAAATACGATGCATAATGCTCAAATATGCAGATATGCAAAGCCTAGTAATCTTATACAAGGTTTGCACCTCAAATATTGATCAATTGAAACAGTTTGCTCAAACAAACACACGAGCCGAAATGATGGTAAATATATATAATTTTCCTCTTCCCGTTTTCCCCTCTTGAAACCATAAATTTTTTAAGTTAAACACAATCAAGTAAATAGAGAGTTAGGTCTGAAACTGAGAACGGCGATGAGAGAATTAGAACTTCAAGCTTCAGGAACGGAGGCAGCGCCACGCTTGATGGATGCAGACTTGATCAGGTGGTTGTAGCTTCCCTTTTCTTTGAAAAGCTGAGAGAAGTGATGTTTGCAATATAGAATACCCTCTAAGGCTGCATAATTAGATGGTGATAAAGCACACCCTCCATGAGAGCACTTAAAACAGGACTTGTGGTAGGATTGGCTTTCAACTGTTACCTGCAAGCATTTGTAAGAACAGATTCATGTAATCCTCCACAAACTTGATTAAGAGAACCAATAGCCATGGAATTGACGTAACAGCTTCGCCCCACTACGTATCCAAGTCACCCGTGCCCGTTTTAAAGCCCAGACCCAGGAGACAACAAGGAGTTTTACCATTAAGTTCACTCATAGGTTCCAACCCTAGGACCTACAATGGAGTATATCTTCGAGACCCCAAACCTCTACATCGAGGATGCCCTTTTGAAGCTGGTCAAATGTTGCATCTTCCCAGCTTTAAAGAAAAGCTTATAAATATTTAACCTTGTGCCAAAACTGATTAGCCAGTTCTAACAGATGTTCAATTCATAGATAAGAATATTTGATGCTCCAACAGATGTTCAATCTCTCTTTTTTTATTGGAAGGGGAGGGGCATAATGAATTGTCTGTCATGTCAAGTTATCAGTCAGTGGTTACCTTCTCAAGTGGATAAACAGTTTTACCACAAGTAGCACATTTGTCTTGAGTACCAGAAAACATGCCAGCAGCTTTGCTAGGTGATCTAGTCTGAAACCAGTAAAGGGGTTGCAAGAATAAGTTGCAATACACAGAATAGTTTTATCTCTTGGAGAAAAAGATCCTCAAGATTAAACCATAACTAATTTCAGTTTCAGCAAGAAATTACCAGCTCTGGAGTTAACTTCTCAGCTGACTTTGCAGCTGTTGTAAATAAAACTCAAACAATTCAACATAGAAGGCAAAACTTTTGGGAAGGGAAACATAAAAGTTATATCAAAGAAGATAAGAACGTACGTGATTGGAAGTTCTTGTTGAAGTTGCCTGTCTCTTTGAACAGCTGCTCAAAATGAGGCTTACAGTACAGAACACCTTCCATTGATGAATAATTGCTCAGCTGAAGTCAAACAAAGAACAGGTTAACAACAGTAAGGTAGAAATTTCAATTTTCAAAACATAAATCACCTTCCACTCCTTATGTAAAATCTCTTATAATTGGAAATTGGAGCTTTGCTCCACTTTATACCCAAGGGAACTCGCACTCGCACACTTATCAAGGCCTAGATCGGGAAATATAAAGAATTTTACAATTAAGCTCACTCCTGAATTTTGAACATGAGACCTCCAAGTGAACATACCTTGAAGACTCCAAGCCTCTACCAATGAGGCCGCTCTTTGGAGACACTAGATATTTAAGCTCTTATTCACGGTTAAAAGCCATGTGCCCTTTTTTTTTTTGGATAAGAAACAATTTCATTATAATGTGAAATTTCAAGAAGGGGCGAACAGAATTCTAACTATACTTTGGAACCTTTAATATATCCCTGAAACAAGGCTGTGTTAACTAAAGACAGAAGTTGATACCAAATTTAAATATCCTTTAGAAAATAGTTTGGCAAGATACATTACCTTCCCTGTATACTGAGAAAAAGCATAATTGTTAAGAATGCATGTAAACTAATATATATACTAAAGCTTTTAGGTATAGTTATCAAAAAACACAGTGAAATACCTTTAGAGTCCCTTTGCAGTGGGTGCATTTGAAGCAAGATTTGTGGTAGGAAACTCCATCAGCAGAGAGCTGTTCCACAGGGTAAACAGTCTTTTCACAGGCCTTGCACTTTTGTTGTGTGCCAATGAAAGACATAGCTAAACTAAACCCTTGGAGGAGTTAGATCTAGATGACAATCAATCCCCAATTCCCCTTCTTCTCTGTTTTGTTAGATCAAAATCATAACTACATTAATCGAAAAGAACACATATGCCCCTCAAATCACTTGCATAGAGAAATCAACTTCAAACTTCCAACCCATTCAAAATTTGCAACGAACAAACTTAAATCTCATGCCAATAAACCCAGAAACACCACTCTAAGATCTAGAAAAGCAAGAAATCGAGCATGATCTGTGAGTTGGGAAACTGGGAAATGTGAAACAAAATGAAGTTAAAATCACATACCTGAGATTAGAGATTGAAGAAACGGTGGATCCGCGAACCAAAAGAGCTAAAACAGAGAACCCAGAAGCCAAATCGTCAAGAGATTTTCAAGGCGGAAGAAGGGGAAAAAAATAGAGAGAAGAAGAGAAAACCAAGAACAGGGATTGGGTTTTGTGTTCGAATTTGTGATAAAGAATTTCAGCAAAAGGGAATAATAATAATGAAAGAACAATTAAGTAATAATTAAGATTTAATGAATCTGATTACAACCCATTACAAATAATTAAAATAAAAATCAAAAGAAGAACGGAAAAGATAAAGATGAGGTTGGCATGAATTGTGAGCCACTATTAATTTGGCTCGCCTCTTCTAGGCGCCATTGTTGCCATCTAAAACCTTGGCTTGTTGGCTGTAACTCCAAAAAGTCAACCGTTGACCGTCATTAGCTTGACCTATCCACCCACATATACATTCTAAATTAATTAATTAATTAATTTGTATTATTTATTTCCTTTTCTTTTTTATTTCCCAGCTCTGACACAGATTGTCTAGTATAGTATACCAATTTAGAATTACTATAATACCTATTGCCTAATAAAATGGAAAAATATTTATGTTATTGTGTTGATTAAAATATTAGTAACTTTGACTTTTCATATTGATAATGTGATGTTCATAAAATGAGCAAAATTAACTTATTAAGATGAGTTCAGTTTTCCATTTATAAATTGAATTTTTATTTAATGTTTCTTAAAATAGGAATATAAATGTTATATATATTCATGAGTGTTATTTATCCACACCTTGATTATTCTAACAAAACTACTCATCTATCCTTACCAAAATGTTAAAAATATTTGTAGGCGGTAACTATAGATTGAACATGAAACTCGTTGAAATAATATTATAGTAATTTTGTACCATTTTAGTATTTAATTTTAGAATGTTTCTAGTAGTTCATAATTTGGACTTTATTTATTTTTTAATTCTAAGGAAGCGATTAACCAAATTGTATTGAGGAAACAAATATAACACGTACCAAAGTGAGTATAGGTCAATTGATATCTTGATGTATTAAGAATCACGAGCATAACATTAACCAAGAATCTTCCTATCTATTTCTTGATTGTAAACTAACCCATTAATAATATATTCTATAGAAGTAGTTGAAGAATAATATTTAGAAGCAATTGGGTAAGGTTGAAATGAAAAAAGATCTAATCTACAAATAACTTTATCATAATTAACTAAAATTTTTCAATAATTGGATTTGAGTGGGTTCTTTTTGTATTTATGTTCTTCTTTAAGGTCGGATTTAAAATAAAAATTATAAAGTAAACTAGTTCGACTACTTTTTGTTCTTTTTCTTTTTTTTATCAAAATCAATTGAGAACATATATGAACATGTAATTAATCAAGTCATTCATTTGAACTCTTGTTGGCAACTTCAAATTTCTTGGGAAAATGGTCTAAAATATCTATAATCTAATTAAGTTTGTCTGCTTTACAAAGTGAATGTATGATTAGAGCCATTTATCATAGATTAAAGATTTTTGCAGCCAAAGAATTCCTTTTTTATGTTTTCAACCAAGTGTTGTTGGTAATTTGTTAGCTTCAATCATCAGCCTTTGTTTGTTATTTGTGAAGGAGATTTGGATGCAACGAGAAGAGTAACCCAACGCAATATGATGATATAAGAAGGAAAGAAAAACTATATAACAAATACACGCAAGAAAATACCAACTCACAAACCTCTATTTGTGAAGACCAACTACCACCAATTATAAACCCAAAATACAAAAGCACAAAATATCTCCATAGTAGCAGGCAGATGGCAACAAAAGCGACAAAGATCTACAAAGAAGAAATGAATTTCTGTTGCTAAAATTTTATATATATATCAACCAGATTTCTTCTCCTCCAAGTGAGATGGGGAAAGCTCGTCCTCGCCATCCGAACAAAAGCATTCACAATCACTGCTGTCAACTGGATGGCCATTCAGATCGTTATGTTTCTTCTCAACATGCTCGCTTGTGGATTGCCCTGGAAGTGTCACAATGCCCAAGGAAGCGATTCTGTTTGCAATTGCATCGATGTCTCGAGTATTACTGTACAGACCGTGGCTTCCTGTTAAAAATAAACTTTGATTTGCTTCTGCATCCGTTAGAACAACAGGTAGTACATTCATCAATTGGGGGTTACCCTGGCTTGAACCGCTGATGAGCAAACGTAGCGTCTCTCGAGCATCCTTTTCCACATCGGTAGCAGGTATCATTGGATTCATGAGATTAGGATGATGCAATGGCGGAATGGAGGTTGAAATGGTAGGGCCTGCACTAACAAGGTAGCCTTGACCCGAAGAGCAAACATCAATTACTGGAACATGAACGATTGGATCGCAGAACAAAGGAGTGAAGGTCGGGATCTGCTGAGAGGTTTTCAAAGGCAGACGGACCAGTGGCTCTGGAAATAGGGCAGGGAAATCCACGGACAGAGAATCAACTAAATTCAAAGGTGATACCGAAACCGATAAGTTTGAAGATGCAGAAACCGGTAACAGCGAAGGAAACGGAGGAAGAGAAGATGCACTAATGGATGGGATGGGGAATTGAGAATGTTCTTCCCTTCGCTGCAAAATTGATGATGAACCAGGAGGACACCAGCAATAGTAAGGGGTAAAGAGAGGTGAAACAACACAAGGAACATGAGATGAACTCGCAGTAATCGGGGCAGCTAATTTTCCCAATGATTCCAAGAAACTCGATGCAGATAATGGTCTACTTGAATCAGCAGCTTGAGTTTCAGAATTAACGCCAAATGCATCGGTCGAAATCGATGAAGCAACAATATGGTTGTCTAAAGCCAAGTTGTCTCCACGCCTCCTGAACTTTTCCCTAGCAGCATCTCTCAGAGAAAGCAACGTTTTAGGAAGGCCTTCTTTAAAGGAATTCAACCTGGGGCTAAGACTACCCTGATGTGTAGAATTTGCTTTAACTGTTTGACTACCTGAATTTCTTAACCGAATAGATTTTGATGATGCACATGAACGGGATAGTTCTCTTGTGGTGTCTACTGAGGAGTTTAAGTCTGCAGAACTTGCTGTATGTTGGTTAGCCGCAGTTGACTCCATAAGATAGGCACGAAGACGCGTTGCAAAGCAACCAAGGCGAGATTCACTGATTCCAGTTAATTCAGCAATAGAGGGTCTCCTCTGAAGTAAATCTTTCATCTGAGGTAAAGGCGAAGCGACATAATAAGGAACTATGCAACCAACCAACCAACCAATACAAAACATTGTTTTAAATATATATAAATATCCAGGTAATAACATTAGAAACCCATTGAATAAAAAAAAACTATCAAAATGTTTAGTATCATGATTCGTAACTACCACAACTCATGAAGAAATAAATCACAAAAGTTTTGCATGTAGCATGGTCTGGTCTTCTCATGAATGTACGATAGAAAAATCTATTATATACATGAGTTTTTGAAGCTGTAAGTCAAACAATGAACAATTACTTGTCATTAAAATAAATACAAAAAGTACAAATACCTTCACAAGTAGTTCAGTACCCAAGAGCTTTGATTTCTCTGAGCACCAAAAATAGATATTTTCATCATTTGCTTTAATAACAAATGACCGTCCAGACTCATCGGACGGGATCTCATCAATTGTAATGGTAAAACTAGTCATTCGGTTACTCAGAGTGAATAGTCTCTCTACATGGCCATTATCCCAAATGAATGAGAGCCGAAAATCCGATGATGGTAGGACCATTAGATTCAAATTTCCCCTGTGATAATAAACAAGAGAGAGAATCCTTTAGAAACATAAAAAGAATGTAATACGCAACACTATCAAAATCTTAATAGTAGAATCTAGTTAACAGTAAGTAAGATGGAAAGCAATCGAGATGAGAAGGTAACAAAAATTTTGTGGAATACACAAGATTCAGATGGTAATTTTGTATCCAATATCTATCTCATTTATTTATAACCAGATCCTCCCCAATATTTGAAATTTCCTCACCATCTAGAAATAACTATTCTATAGTAATGACCTCTTAGTTCTTAGTGCACGGCTAGTACAGTAGCACACAGCTACATCTTCCATCATTATTAGAAAATTTCATATTCAAAACACAATCCATTTCAACTCAGCCTACCACAAGCAACTAACCACCTAAAAGGATACCTTTAGAAACAATACAAAACCACTCTGATATCCCGGACAACGATCAAATCCAAAAGGTTGAGATAATCCATTGTTAAATTTTAAAATGATGTTTTTTTCTTATATGATAAGAACCGTGCTTCCAATAAGGAAAAAAAAGAAAAAGAAAAAGAAAGAATACAAGTGCATACAAAAAACCACAACCCACAAAAGGAAACCTAATTCAAAAAATGGATTCCAATTAAGTAAATAAGACCTAAGAAATAATAACAAAACAACTATGCTATCGACACCCAAGGCAAAACATAACAAGGGACCACAAAAATCAAAACCTTAAATTTAGGTAAATTGAGCAATCAAAACAATCACACAATCTTTTTACAACATTATTTCTTCAAGAAAAAAACAAAATCGTTGGTGTCTGATAACAAGCAGTTAGGCTTCTAACACTCTGGTAAATGGAAAGGGATTCAACATAAAGTGGGAAAACAATAATTAAACGGAGCAGGGAAAAGTACAGAGTTGTTCTGAAAAGTTAGGAAATTACAAAAAAAAATCATCATTCATAACACCCATTCCAAACAATTCCATTTTATTTAAATGCAATCCTACACTACAAAAACAGGAGCAAGCTATTATAGCATGAGAGCATGAAAAACTACCTTTACTTCCTCATAATTCAGAGATCATATTAGAAAACTGCCACTTTACCTACAAACCAAAAGATATATTTATTTGGAATAATGTACGTTGTTTTCATTAACAAGCTAACATGTAGAGTCCTAAATCTATAAATTATCACTAATTTCACACTTTCAAGTAACATTATATGCTGCTTATACCGTAGAAGTAGAAGCACTAACAAAAATCATAGTTAAACCCCACCCAGCTAAAATTGATTAATGGACTAGATGTCGAAATATAGCCACACCAGAAACAGAAGCATAGCAACTCTACCGCCAGGCATCATGGGTGCTACCTACCCTATATGTGCTGGTGTGGTAGTTTTTATAATACTAATTTATCAGGGGCTGTAGAGTCAAAATGATGTGAACAAATATCGACAGTAAAGAGAGAGCACAGTTACAACAGTTCAAGACACTCAGCATTCTTTTGTTAAGGAGAATAAGACACCATGAACAGAAGAGTGATGTTTCTACAAAAATCTTTATAACAACTGCCCTAACTGTAATCTAGTCAAGTGAAATAACATTAAAGTCATAAAAAGCCAAGCAAGAAACAAATATATTATACAAACAGAACTACCAAGGAACTCAGAGCCCACACTTGCATTAATATGACAAGTCCTACACTAAAAATAAAAGAAATGAGGATTCCAAGTCTTCTAGAATTTCAAGAGATAATCCAAGAACTGAAGTACAAATGGGCATTGCAAATTCAGAGATTCAGAATTGTATTCTAGAAAAATGAAATGCAATTGGACTTCAACTAAATCAATCAAATTATAAAGAAATTGGTAGCACCCCCTTATCCTAATACACCATTAGGATGTTCTCAAACTAACTAACCTGATAAAATTGTCAAAAAATACAGAAAGAAACAACCAAGTTGGTCGCTTTCTCAGTTATCCGCTTTCTGCTCAGAGTGGCACTTATACATATTATTCAAAGATAACATGATAATGGAAAGACAATATAATCTTATGCCAACAATTACCTTGTGGTCGTAGGGCAAAGGAGAGTTCCTTGCTTGTTAACTTTTCCAACGCGAATAGAGACCAGAGGTATGCAGAAACACCTCGCTAGAATTCCAACCTCAACAGGCTCGAAATGCTGAGTTACAAAAACAGAAACAGATCTGATCAGCAAAACGGAAAACAAAAAACGCAAAACCTCAGAACAACAATCACTACAGCGTGTTGAGGGCAGAATCTAAAACGACGGAGGAAGAACACTGAATGGAAGGGATGTAAACAAATTTGAAAAATAGAATCATTCAATTTTTTTTACTCACGCCAAATACAGATTCCATGACATCTCCATCGGCACCAGGAGTCCTTTTGTAGAATTGCAGAACGAGCATGGAATATAAAGCAGTGAATTATCGTCGACAATTAAAAATCAACTATATATTAAAAATCCAATAAACATTTAAACACAAACCTGACTCAAATGAGCAAGTAGGTGATCTTCCGCTATGCCATTAGACGCAGTCATCTTCAACAATGGCTTCAACCTTTCATCAGCACGACAAGCGCCCATGACTTGCAAATCTAGCGCCTGAAGCCACCGTATAACCCTATCTTCCCGATCGCTCTGCTGAAGCAACAGATCGCCATCTCCTTCATCAACAAGTATATCAGTCAGCCGCTCCGTCAAGTTAATCTCCGTCGTGGAACCATGCGAACCACCAGAAACCTCAACACGATTCGAAGAAACAACGCCAACTCGAGATGAGTCCCTAAATTCTTCAACGTTATCACGATCGGCACGATCTGCCCCATCGTTGACGTTGCTGGAAATCGATTCTTCTTTCCTAGGGTTTGCCATCGAGAAACCTAACAAAACAAAATTCAAGATTAACGTATGCAGATTCAGAGTCCAGAGATCTTCGTCTTCCTCGCACCGGAATTCGATTCCACAAGCTTCAAACACCACGAAACCCAAATCGGACTAGGAGATTAACAAGAATGAGTCCCCAAATCGGACTAGAAATCCAAGAGAATTTTGCAATCGATAAACGAATCAGAAACGGTACACACGGAATTGCAATTCCAGTCGCGAAAGGTAAGAATGAAGAGAAGGGAAAGGGATGATAGAGCAATCACCGACATATATAGAAGGGATTAGATATTTTTTGTGGGTGCGAGGGGGTAAAAGGGACCTACCACGCGGACTTCAAGGGCGGTATAAAATTCATAATATAAAGTCGGTTTAAGATCCGGTGAGTAAGCCCACGTCAGCTGGTCCCCACGAGATTGTAGGAGTTTACGGCCCTGCGAAATCCATACAGCCTTTTTCAGGGGCCCACCTGCCACGTCGTTTCTTATCCGTAAAACTGGTGAAGGCCCGTTTTCTGGAGAAGCCGCGAGACACTGACGACACGACGGCAAATTACATAACAAAACTTACTGTCTTTTTCCTTCTTTTATAGTTCGCCAATAATTGAGAAATTCAAAAAAAATAAATGAATATAGATAATGATACTCATAAATATTGATGAGTATTATTATATATTTTTTTATAAAATTAAATTAATGACTATTTATAATATAATATTAATAATTATATATAAATATCAATTTTCGAGATCAAACCTATAACATTAGTATTCAACTGGTTTACAACTAAATAATAAAACTATTGCATCACATGCCCATTGATAATTCAATAGTCAAACTCTTGATTACCTACTACTTTACTATCTCATTTTTTAAAAATAAACTATGTAATTATTAAGCTAAATTGTTTTGTAATCATATAAAACAAAATTTAGATAAATTGTATAGTATTTTTTTTTCTTTGACTTATTGTTAAAGTACTATTTGTATATATTAAGTTTAAGAGTATCAATAATAAAGTTCGAGTCTTAAGATGGCCACCATTAAATAGGTAGTGATGTAAATTTTCGATTCTCAAATACAAAACAAAAAAGGAAAAAAATTCAATCAAACTTCTAAAAACTTCAAAGTACAAAGTTAAAAATATATATACTCACACGTTTCTAAACTCTATCAATCCCTTACTAGCATATGGAAGGGTTTTTTCCCTAATAAGATTACAATTTTCTTATGGGAGGTGACACACAAAGCTATCAATACGAATAACATGATGCAAAGAAGATTCCCTCATCGGGTACTTGGACCTAATTGGTGCATTTTTTGTAAACAAGATTTAGAGTCACAAGATCATATTTTTGCCACTTGCCAGTTTGCTCATGCCTTTTGGACTTTCTCCCCCAAGGATTAAAAATCATTACTAATAATTACTCTCGAAGGTCATCCATTCAAGAACATAACAAAGTTCATTTGGGATTGCTTCATTAGAGCTTTCTTCTGGACTATTTAGATTGAGAAAAATGCTAGGACTTTTCATGACAAGGATTCTCCTTTTTGGGTGGTTTTAGATAGAATTATTTATTTAGTGGTCTTTTGGTTAAAATGCTCTACTATGTTTATTAATTATGACTTTTCTGCCCTCCTTATTAATTAGAAAAACCTTTTGTAATCACCACTTTGACTTAATTTTATACATCAATGAAATTGTTTCATATCCAAAAAAAAAAAAAAAAAAATCTAACAATCCCCAATTGTTCAACAATAATATGATTTAAAATATCCCTATAACCAAAACGAACGGCTTTACAATAGTAAAGAACAAATTTGTTATTAAAAAAAA
>JBBMKA010000015.1:1382569-1398393 GCA_037833695.1 Sechiopsis laciniata | reverse complement strand
GGGGACGGGGAATACATTCCCCGGCCCCGGCCCCGATTAGCCCACGGGGAATTTTTTTCCCCGTTCCCCGCCTAACCAGAGATTCCCCGCCCTGTTCGGGGCGGGTCCCCGCGGGGCCGGGGCCGGTCGGGGAAAATGAACATCTCTACTTTATATCCTCTCATTTTTCCAAAGTTTTTTTTTTTTTTTTTAAATTTATATTTATTTTTAATGATCTAGAATCCAAGTTGTTTTGATCTTGCATTACTTGAAGGTACATGTGCTTGTTTAAAGATTCTAATTTATAAGACAACAAAAAAAAAATAATAATAAATAAATTTATTTTTAAATGACTTTTAAATAGTATATTTCAAAGATTCCAAACTTCTACCAACCGGAGAACTTGAGTTCACCCATAATAGGAGTTATGAAATTTTAAACTTATTTGAATTTGCAATCGGTTGATTGAGAAATCATGTTAACTACTTAAGCTCGGTTTCTCTTTTCCAAAATTTCCACCAACTAAATCCTCACTTCCATCTTATGTGTTTAGCAACAAAATATATATACTTTTTTTCTGAGAAATTAGCTAATGAAGCTCGTCACAATATTAGTTTTATGTTGTGTTGTTAGATGTATGAAAACATTTCTAAAAGAAAAAGATGTATAAAAAGCAAATATCTATGAAATATGTAAACTCTTATCCAAAACATGTAACGACCCTAATTTCCCAACTAAAAATTAGAATAATTACCGTGCATGCATTTAATACAAATATTCAAAGTAACGTAGACTTTTACCGAAATTCCCGAAAAAATACTAATTGTACATTAAATAAATTTAAATAGTTGTCGGGGGCTCCCTTGAAAATTATAAAGACAGCGGTTGATAATAAAGTACTAAAAATGTTAAAATAAAATGACCTAAGTTTAATGCGGAAAAGAAATACGGTCTCCTCAATCAGCCACCACGATATGCACCATTTCCTGAAAAATAGGTTTATAGGAAAGGATGCGTATTGGATACTCAGTAAGGGACCCAATTATAAGGTATTACCCATAGATTAAACATACAACATAAGGTCATTAAAGAACATCATAACAACAAGAAAAACTTTAATTTTCCAAATACCTAACTCATAGCATAATATTGACCATCATCTTTAAATAAAAAATAGCAAGACAGCATAAGAGCCAACCTATAATCCAAATGGGATATTAACTCTCCCATCGGGACCCGCAAGCCCGCAGTAACAATGGTACGGGTATGGATCATCCCTCAAGACCAACAAATCTGCAATCACAACATTAGGGGTATTTATCATCCCTCGGGACCAACAAGTCCGCAATCACAACATTAGGGATATTTGTCATCCCTTGAAACTAGCAAGTCCGTAAATACGATAATATTATATATCTCATATTCAATCAAAATAATTAGACTATTTGATTTTTAGTAATAACACATGCTCATTGAACTCTTATTTATAAGTTGAATTGTGCTACACATATTAGAAGCCTAAAAGGTGCCATGTCTTCTAACTAACTACAAGCTTTCATTAATCTATAAAAAGTTCATAACATTCATGCAAGCATGTTCAAACAAGCAAAGAGATACGATGTAGCTTTAATAAAATCCTATGTAGCACATTTAATCCTCATGCTTGCCACTCACCATTATAAAAAGGTAGAATCCTTACCTCTTTGGCGACCGGATGGATGACACTACTTCACACTAGAGATTCGCTCTAACAACTTCAAACCTATCAAACTCACACATGACCGAATTCTTAAATTAGTGACCAAATATCTACTGGGTTTCAAAAAAAAAAAGGCCAGCAACCTTACCTACAAATATTGATGCGAGACTAAGGAGCACACAGATCGAACTAGATATGCTTATGGAGTTTTCATTAAATTAATCTTTCCCAGTAAGCAAAAAATTCCTCCCCTAAAACCTCCATCTTTTTCTGATGTAGGATTAGATATGAACTAATAGGAAGCTCTATAACTCATATTCAAACATATTTACCCATTATATCAAAAATCATAACAGTTTATCTAGTTGAGTTATGTTTCTTTTTCGATCGAGCAAAACACTTACCGATATAAATAAAACGGTCTCGTCGCGAGGAATCCTCCGGTGGGTTGCGCAAATCTCGGCACGGTGGCTACAAACTGCAGGAGGAATCCAAAGAGATGGCATGATCCAATTTTCATGGCAGATGAAAATATAAAATTAAAAGTAAAATGTAAAAATGCTATGAACCAGGATCAATGCGATCCCTTTGGATGCTTCCTGAAGTTGTAGTTTAAATCGGCCATATGAACCAAAGAATTGGAAGGAAAAAAAAAAAAAAAAACTCATTTTCTCTCTCTATCTCTCTGAATGGAACATGGTTCTATGAGGGAGCCGCGCCATGGATATTTATATAAAAGATGTGAAACTTTGACCAAATTTTTTTCAATTTTAATTTAATTTTGTAATCTTTTGGTAATTTAATAAATTTCTTAAAAGAATGGAATCTAATAGTAATTATAATCATTGAAAGTAAAAACAACTATCATGAATTTGTGATTAGCAACAGCAATAACTTATCATTAATTTGTTTAGTTATTGAGCACCTTTATAGAAAATTAATTGTTAAATAAATGATTGATTAGATTCAATTTATTACCTTTAAGTTTTTAAGATTCTCTTGATTACTAAAGTGTTATTTTTTAAAGAATTTCTTTGATAATTAAATGTAGGATGAAATGATTATCTCGCGAGAATAATTATATATAAAATTGGTATATATATATATATATATATATATATATATATTTTTTCATTGCTTTTTAAAAAAAATCAAGGGTTTGTATGGCCCATTTTTGTTCTCTTCCCTTCCCTACTTGTGTATATTTTACGCACCGTCATTACATTAAGATTAGTTTTTTTTTTTTAAAGCACATTAAGATTAGTTTCTTCTTATTATAATTTACTTTTGTGCATTCATTTTTATGTTTATTTTTTGCTATTAATAAGCCTAATTCCGTGATTTTCGAATATTGAAGATTTTTAAGGACTACTTTCCTAGCTTTTCTATGAAAATGAATTTTTTTCACGAAAAAATAAATATAAAGTAAACTACTTTTAAGAATTTGAACATGGCATTTATTCTTGTTTAAAATTTGAAGAGTCAATCTCTTACTTTATAACTTATTAATTCCAAAGTAATTTTAAGAACTAGTGGGCAAAAACTAAGCTGGGTATTCACTAAAAATTCAAAAACTATATTTTCATTATTTTTTTTAAACAATGTAGCCAACCATTTACATTAATAAAATTGGTTTTAATATGTATTGAGAAGCACCTACATTTGTTCCAAAGCTTAGAATTGAAAAATAAAAATTTGTTTGTAACTAAATTTAAAGATTTCGAACACATAAACTTAAAAACAATATTTTTCATTTGAACATTAGCTTTTAAAAGTAGCTAGACGTATATTCAATCATTTATTTCCTACAAAATAGTTAACCAAACATTAAGTTTCAATGTGAAAACCTTGTCTTTTAACTTTTTTTTTTAAAAAAAAAAAATTACTCATTTAATTTGTAATAGTTTTGTGTCTGTACGTTCTAATTTGTAACCATTTAGTCATTCTACTAAAAATTTGTAATAATTCAATATCTATGGTAATTTTTTTATATTATATGAAAACCAAGCATCAATTTTTATTATGTAATTAACACCTTAGTCTTTATACTTTATATTTGGTTTCTAACTATTTTATCAATCTACATATATAAAAATGATATTAAAGCTCAACAATATTTCGCACCCATAAACTTCAATGATTACAAAATTTAAATTACAATTACTAAATCGTAATAAAATTTAAAAAGAAAACAAAGAATCAATCGTAAAAAATAAGTTTAGTGGAAAAGTTGTTGTTGTCTGAAACTTATTAAAATAACAATTGTTTTTAATAAAAGTGATAATTTTTGTAAATACAATCGATTAGAATCATTCTAGGTTTTTTTTTTTTTTTTTTTTTTTTTTTGAAAAAATCATTCTGGGAATTTTAACTCTTAATGAGATTTGATATCATGGTTCTTTTTTTTTTTTTATACCTGTTATCATAGTTGCTTGAACAATAGGGAAGCTATTATGACAATTTATGAATAATAAAAATAATATTAGACGGGATTAAATTGTATATACGATTACTTGGTATTATATATATGGGCGGGGGATCTATTTTTCAAGAATAACAATAAAAAAAAAAATTAAGATATAAATTTTTAAAAAATATTTAGGAATGAAAAAAAAAAAAACATAGAGAAACTTCATTCAATGAATTTGTTCAATACAATTGTTGACACGAATTGAAAATAATTAATAATATCAATTAAAGATAATTGGTGGCACCAATTAAAGATAATCATTGACAGATTAAAAGTAATTAATGACACTGATTTGAAGCAGCTTTGAATAATTTTATTGTTTTTTTTTTTTTTGATAAAATTGTTTATGTAAAAAAAACTAAAAAATTTGTTAGATTTTTCTATACACGGTTCGAAATTTATTGAATTTGATATATATTATTGATTGACTTGGATGAATGTGATGATAAATTTCAATCCGTTGCGAACAAGTGAAAATTGGAAATACAAATTTCCTTTAAAATTTTACAATACTTGAATTTTATAACAAATTTCCAATATACATATTTATATAAAAAGAAAAAAGAAATCTTCAACAAGCAGCCCACAATGCAGCCTTTTTTTAGGTGGCCTATAGACCCCACCGCACTTGATTTTTGCTCTGTTCTTCTACATCATGCTCTTGCATACTATTTTACTCAATAGTGGACATCATCTTTTTTTTATATATATATATATATTTTTAATACCATACTTTGGTTGCTTTTATTTTCTTCCCTCAAACTATAAATTTGAAGTTTTCAATAATTTTATTATAAGCAAAGATAAAATGTGATCATATATAGAGAATAGACTGATTAGAAAAATAGAAGTTAACAAAAAAGTACTATTAGAAACTGATTTTAAGTTTTTTTTTGTTTAAATTAATAGACTATAATTAGATATTTAAAATGTTAAAGACCAAGATGAAATAAATCTCAATATATCAAGATTAAATAATATTTTGACATATCCAAAACAAACAAATAATAAATTCTGAGTATAATACACATTGATGTTTTGCTAAGGTGTTAATTGACAACATTTCTAGCTTAGAGCGTGTTTGGGCCCCCAACTACGAAACGCCCGGGTGGGTTATCAAAATCGACCAGACATTTGGACCTTCGGTTATTATAACCGGTGGTTATGCCCAAAATTTACGGGCAGTTTATTTATCCCGCCGCCAGCGCTTGCCATAACCCACCTCTCTGTTTATCGACTTTTTCTCTCTTTTTTTCATTCGTTTTGTTCTTCCTTTTCGTTCTTCATGTGTGAATGTTCAACAAGTTTATTTTCGTGTTTTTTTTATCGGCCTTCTCGTTATTCGTCTACTCTGTGACTTTGTCATTCAAAATAGATTTTTTTCTTTTTTTTTTTTGAGATTACGGTTTCATAATAGATTTTAATACATAATTATACCAATATATAAATATATGTGGGACAGAAATAAATAAAAATCACTTATTAAAAATAATGTTAATTTCAATATTAACTATAAAGTTAATAAAAAATACTTTGTTAATTATTTATAATTTTATTTATTTATTTTAAATTTGATTTATTACAAAAATTGAGATTTTTTTTATAACTCTTCTTATAATAACGTGCATCTCAAACACTATATATCATAATTCCTCTTATAATAACTTGTCCCCCAAACACTATTTAGATGATAACATGTCTCTCAAACACCGTTTATTATAACCTACTGTATATTATAACTCACCGTTTATAATAACCCACCGTCTACAATAACATAACCGGTGCCCCAAACACACCCTTAAAGTTTGTACTAATGGTCTAGAAGGTTAGAAGTTAAACCTCATATTATAAAAAAAAATTGACGGCACTATAATCCAAAATTTAAAAGGGTAATTGGATTTTGGAGTTTGGGAGAAGAGAGGAGAGGAAGAGGATGTGGAGTGATTTGCAAAGATGAAGTATTTGTTTGAGAATTGATGTTTGGAGAGGAGATGTTAGAATTTTTTTTTTTTTTTTGGAATTGGTGTCTAAGAGAGATTTTTTTTTTAATTTTATATTAATTTTTATCGTAATAAAGTTTGATTTGATGTTTTATAGGATTAAATATGTTTGATGAGATATGAGAATGAGTTGAAAAGGAATTGAGAGAGATTGTTATGTACAAAAAAAAAACATGGGATTGGATAATTTTCTCTCTTCACCTCTACCAATTCCTAAATCCAATCACCTCGTAAAAGCATAGTTAGCAAAACTAAGCATCGGGTGAATCTTAAAAAAAAAAGAATTGGATAAAATCATATTAACAAAAAAAAAAAAAAAAAAAAAAAAAACCTTTGATTTTGATGACATTCTCTTAAGATTTGATATGAAAGTCAAGTTGAATGCATTAAATGTCCCTACCGAATGAGTCGGTGGCGCGATTGGTTATCTGGTTTGGTATTAATCCATTTTCAATCCACAGTTGCAGGTTCAAAAAAAAAAAAAAAGCATTAAATGTCCCTTATATTTGAACCAAATGAAACCATCAATGTAGCAAAAGAATCTTCAGCAAACCTCATAAATGTAAACCATAGAATCTTCTAAATAATATCCAACATTGAAATGTTCACATTTTTTGGGTACATATGTTCCAATATGTTTGAAATGGTTTTTTCCCACATGAATAACGAAATTTGGACAAAATAATTCCTAATTTGACCAAAAAAATTCAAGCATGCATGATTTTTTACATATTTATTAGTATTTTTTAAAAATTTTGATGAAGCAACGAAAACATAGATTGAGTGTGTCTAAAAATTAATGTTACAAGCAGATTTTGAACTTGAAGCTTTAAGGAGAACATATCGTCAAAGCTCAGGTCTTTGGACCAACTATACCTCCTCTCGAGAACGGCATACATGATTAGACTCATCATCCTATAGGGTGTGTTTATGCCACCAAAAATAAGGAGGAGAATGAGGATGATTCTCCGTATTTAGGCCATCGGGTATCATTTCCCTCATAATCACGTTTTTCAAAAATCACATTTTCATTCTCTTCCTACCTACTTTTCATTCCCCACAATAACTTTTTATATATTATATCACTATTTTTCACTCTCATCATACTCAAATATATTTTTTTTTTCTATAATCATTCACTTCATCTCAAACACAAATAATTATTCTCCTCATAATCATTTCTTCATCTAAAACACAAATATTCATTCTCTCCATAATTATTTCTTTACTATTCTCCTCCAAATTTTCATCGTCAAATTTTATCTAACAATCACCAAACCATACAAAATGTGTAGGCTAAATAAATATACATCATATTTCAATTTTGTCTTTAGTGTAATTTTAGCATATCATCAATTTCATTCTCAATGATTCAACATATTTCAATGAAATAAATGAACAATAATATGATGTTCTAGATATGTCTCAAACATTATAACAATTTTGTTGAGAAAATTCTATTGTTGGGGACCAGTTCAAATTTGTATTCGTCTATGATGTAGACAAGTGTGTGCATATTGTTCGTAGAATGACAATCAAAACTAAAAATCAAATGGAATCAACCTATAACAATGGGTACAAACATAGGTCGTAGAAGTTTAAATGATGTGGCTTAAAAATGAAATTAACTAGGGGCTTTTATTTAGGTCAAGAAACAATGAATGTAAAATGATCATATTGCCATTTCTTTTGCTTTGGCTTTTCAATTGATTCTTACCCTTTTGTAGTAACATCTTTCACATCATCACTTATATGTGGTAACATCTAATTTCATTTCTTGTGTGATTGATGTGAGACTTTGGTGCTAAAGTTTGATCTTCTCTAATATATACTACACAATTTATTATTATTATTATTATTATTTTATCTGTAACTATGTGGATCATCTAATTTCACTTCTTTTGTTATTGATATGAAACTTTGGTGTAAAGTTCGATCTTCTCTGACGTGTAATAGATATGTTTTTTATTTTTTATTAGTGACTATCCAGATCAATTTGTTCGTATCTCGACTATTTTGACATGTAATAGACAATTTAGTCCCTAAAGTATTAAGGATCCAATAAGATTTATTTATATTTGTAGATCAATATATAGCCACCATTGCTCGATCGAAAGAGAAGGAATTGATTTGTTTTGTTGTGGGTGAAAATCAAAAGGAATGATAGGCATGAATTGAAGATCGAAGAATAAGCAGAGTGGTTTCCTTGATTATAATGAAGTTGGAGGTCTGGTTTATGAACACCATACAATCCTACAACAATTGATTGTAAAAAAACTTCTAAAAAGTCATTAAACATATAATATTTTAATTCTCTAACCATCTTGATCACTAGATTCAATAAGATTAATCTGGGTTACACTACCATTTTTAATTTTGTCTCGTGACATTAGTCGAAGTATGCACAAGCGCTGGCAGAGACGGTTATGGATATCTAAAAAAAAAAATTGTCAAAGAGTTGTTTAAGTCGAAACGGTGGGTGCACATTATACTTGTTAGATTGTTGATACCTTGAAGGTCTGGTTTATGGTTAGATTAACATGTTTTTGGATAAAATATAAAGACAATGTTGAAGATAGAAAAATTGATGGTTGTAAATGTTCGACAATAAAAAGAAAAATTAAATCATATAAGTTCTTGAACAAAAGTAAATCAAATTGTAATTTCGTCAAATCAAATAAAATCATAGAAAAACGATTACAGGTGAAAACAAGCATTAGTTTTGTTTTCCAATAAATTTTCCGAAATTCAAATCACAATTTTACTGCTCAAAAGGTGTATCTTAACTCTGAATCAAACAAGAGCGTAAGTACATAACTAAAGTCACCGAATTACCAAAAAAGTTATGGGTTCAAAACACGATACTATGTACGGCCAAATTACCAAAAAGCTATAGATTCAAAACGCTCAACTGTTATCGATTTTTTTTTTTAAAAAAAACACATTTTTAACTAGCCTTCTTATTCGTGAACAAAGAGAATTTGCATGCACAGAGAAAAATCATAAGGCATAGACCGGAAGAAAAAAAAACATGAACTGCGTACACTAAGCAGTAAACCTATATGGTGAACTCAAAATGCAAAAGCAACATATCGACATATTAGCAGACGGCAACAAAAGCGACCAAGATCTACAAGATCTACACAACAAACAAAGAAATGAATGTCTAATGCAGGTAAAATTTCTATCAACCACACTTCCTTTCCTCGGTATCCGAACAAGAGCTTTCCGAATCACAATTCTCATCTGGACGCCCACTTGTTAATTGCTCTGAAAGTGTCGTGACGCCGAAAGAAACAATGCTATTAGCAATTGCATCGATGTCTCGAGTATTACTGTACAGACCACGGCTTCCAGTAAGAAAAATACTTTGACTTGCTTCTGTATCTGTTAGAACAGGGAGTGCATTCATCAATTGAGAGTGACCTGGGCTTGAACCGCTTAGGAGCAGGCGCAGTGTCTCTCGAGCATCCTTTTCCAAATCAGTAGCAGATATCATTGGACTGGCCAGTTTAGAATGTAATGGCGGAATGGAGGTTGAAATAGTAGGACCTGCAGTAACAAGGTAGCCTTGACCCGAAGAGCCAACATCAATTACAGGAACATGAACAATTGGATCGCAGAATGAAGGAGTGAAGGTTGGGAAATGCTGAGAGGTTTTCAAAGGCAGACGAACCAGTGGCTCGGGAAATAGAGCAGGGAAATCGACTGACAGAGAATCGACTAGATTAAAAGGCGATACTGGAATCGACAAGTTTGAAGATGTAGAAACTGGTAACATCGAAGGAAATGGAAGAAGAGAAGATGCACTTATAGATGGGATCTTGAGATGAGAAAGTTCGTCGGTTTGCGGTAGAATGGATGATGCACCAGAAGGACACCAGCAGTAGTAAGGAGTAAAGAGAGGTGAGACAACACAAGGAACATGAGATGAACTTCCAAGATTTGGGGCAACTAATTTTCCCAATGGTTCCAAAAAGATCGATGGCGATAATAGGCTACTTGAATCAGTTTGAGTTTCCGAATTAACACGAAATTCATCAGTGGAAATCGATGCAGCAACACAACGGTTGTCAGCCAAGTTGTCTGCACGCTTCCTGAACTTATCCCTAGCAGCATCTCTCAGAGAATGCAACGTTTTAGGAATGCTTTCTTTAAAGGAGTTTAACCTGGGGCTAAGACTACCCTGGTGTGCAGAATTTGCTTTCACTGCAGGACTACCAGAATTTTTTGATCGCATAGATTTTGATGATGCATATGATTGTCCAAAATGAGATGAATGGGATAGTTCTCTTGTGGTTTCTACTGAAGAGCATGAGTCTGCAGAACTTGCTGGATTTTGGTTGGCAGCGGTTGACTCTACAAGATAGGTACGAAGGCGTGTTGCGAAGCAACCAAGTCGGGATTTGCTGATTCCAGTTAATTCAGCAATAGAGGGTCTCCTCTGCAGTAAATCTTGCATCTGGCATAAAGGAGGAGAATCGACATAAGGAAATATGCAACCAGCCAAATAGACAAAATTGTTCTAAATATACATTGAGTGGTAACATTTTAGGAATCCATCAATATACATACTACATAGTATCAGTTCGTAACTACTACAACTCATGAAGAAATAAATCACATAAAACTTTGAAGCTTCTCCTTCCAACATGGTCTTCCATGAATGAACGATAGAAAATTAATATTATATATTAGTTTTTGAAGCTGTAATTCAAACAAAAGAACTGCATGTCACTAAACTCAATACAAGTACAAATACCTTCACAAGTAGTTCGGATCCCAAGAGCTTTGACTTCTCTGAGCACCAAAAATAGATATTTTGATCATTTGATGTAATAACAAATGAACGACCAGAATTATCGGATGGGATCTCATCAATTGTGATGGCAGCACTTGATGATCTGTTACTCAGAGTGACTAGCCTCTCTGCATGGCCATTATCCCCAATGAATGAAAGCCGAAAGTCGGATGTTGGTAGGACTATTAGATTTAAGTTTCCCCTGTGATAGTTAGCATGAGAGAAGATTTTTTAGAAGCATATAAAAGAATCTAACACGTAACCAGTCAACTTAACAGTAGATTCTCGATAACGGTACGGAGGTATAAGAAATCAAGATGAGAAGGCAACAAAAGTTTAAGGAATACAAAAAGATTTAGTATCCTTGTATCCAATATCTATCTCGTTTATTTACAACCAGACCCTCGACAATATTTGAAATTTTCTCACCATCTAGAATCTCAATTAATTGACTGTAATAACTTCTTCATACATCATTAATGGCAAATTTCCTATTGAAAGTACTATGGAAATTTTCAACTCACCTATCAAAAGCAACTAAACACCTAAATATATACCTGTAGAAAGACACTAACAACACTCGGATATCCCGGACAATGTTAAATATACAAGGTCAAGATTTTCCATTGTTAAATTTTAGATGGCGATTGATTCACTTCAAAAACCAAAACCTTAAATTTAAGGCCAGTTAACAATAAAAACAATTACACAAGCTTCCCACAACATTATTTCTATAGAGTTCATATGAATATGACTACCAAGTGCCAATGTATATCAGCATCCAATCATAAAAAATAGAATTTCTTCGAGGTAAAAAAAACAAAATTATTACAGTTTCTCATAACAAGCAGTTAGGAATCTTTTCTTTAAAAAAAAAAAAAAAACAGTCAGGAATCTAAAACTCTGGTTTGGTCAAAAGAAAATAATTCAACATATATTTAAAAAAAGAAACAACAAGAAGATAAATGGAGGGAAATGTAAAGTTGTTCTGAAAGTTAGGAAATTTCAAAGATTAAGCATTCATAACACCCGTTCCAACCAATTCCATTTTAGTTAGCTGCAATCCTATCCCACACAACTAAAAAACAGGAACAGGGTACTATAGTATAAGAGCATGAAAAACTACCTTTACTTCCTCATAATTCAGAGATCATAATAGAAAACGCCCACTTTACCTACAAACGAAAAGATATATTTATTGGGAAGAATGAACATTATTACCGTTAACAAGCTGACATGTAGAGTCCTAAACCTATAAATTATCATTAATTACACACTTTGAAGTAATATATATGGTTATATACTATAAAAGTAAGAACACTACTGATTAAAATCCTAGTTAAACCCCACCCCACCCCACGAAAAATTATCAACAGACTAGCTGTAGATATATGGTCTCCAACAGAGGCTCAGGCAAGAGCCTAGCAGCTACTATAGTCTATCGACATCATGGAGTCACCCTACATGTGCTGGTGTGGTAGTTTTTATGGTATTAATTTATCAGGTGCTGTAAAGCCAAAATGATGCAAACAAAAATCAATAGTAAAGTGCAAGAGGGAAATTACTACCACAACTTTAGAACTGTCACAACTTTAGCCGAGTGAAGTGAAATTATGAAAGTAACAATCTTAAAATTAGTAAAGTGACAATACGAGTTGTTGATAAAAGTAAAGCAACAATATGAAGTCATACAAAGTCAAGCAACAAACAAATTTATTTTACAAACAGTACCAAGGAGCTCAGAGTTCACACTTGCATTAAACTGGAAAAATCTTACACACTAAAAAATGGAAATGATGATGCCAAGTCTTATACTATTTCAAGAGATAATTCAAATAATGAAGTATAAATGGACATAGCAAGTTATGGCATTTTGAGTTGTACTCTAGAAAAATGGAATACGACTGACCTTCAACTAAATCAAACAAATAAAAAAAAAAAACTGGCAGAGGCAAAAGCCAAGTGGTATAAAAGAAACTTTCGCGTCTCCTAGCCCTAATACAATTTACAATGTTCTCAACCTTGACGTCAAAAAACACAGACAGAAACAACCAAGTACATATACACAAGCCTTAGCCAGAGTGGCAAGTATACATATTCTTAAAGGATAACATGATAATAGCAAGACACAAATAATCGAATGCCAATAGATACCTTGTGGTCGTAGGGCAAAGGAGCATTCCTCGCTTGACAACTTTTCCAACGCGAATAGAGACGAGAGGTATACAGAAACACCTCGCAAGAATACCAACTTCAACTGGCTTGAAATGCTGAGTTACAAACATACACACAACTTGATCAGTAAAATGAAAATCAAAAGACTCAAAACTAAAAACTGCAAAACCTAGTAACAATCATCACTACAGCGTGTTGAGGACAGAATCTAAATAGACGACGGCGAGAACACACCAAAATGAAGCGTTGGAAGTAATTTTGAAAGAAAAAACAAAATCATTCAATCGTTTTCACTCACGCCAAATACAGATTCCAAGCCATCTACCACCGGCACCAAGAGTCCTATGTAGAATCGGAGAACGAGCATGGAATATAAAGCAATGAAATATCGTCGACAACTAAGAATCAAGTATAAATAAAAAATTCACAGATCAATTCTCAGTTCTAATCTAAATACAAACCTGACTCAATTGAGCAAGAAAATGATCTTCCGCGATGCCGCTTGACGTAGCCATCTTCAACAACGGCTTCAACCTTTCGTCAGCCCGACAACCGCCCATGAATTGCATATCTAGCGCCTGAAGCCACCGTACAAGGCTATCTTCCCGATCGCCATCTCCTTCACCAACAAGAATTTCAGTCAGCCGCTCCGTCAGGTTAATCTGCGGACCACCAGAAACCTCAACCGCATTCGAAGAAACACTTCCAAGTCGAGACGAATCCCCGATTTCATCAACGCTATCACGATCGGCGCCATTGTTAACGTTGCTTGCAATCGATTCTTCTTTTCTAGAGTTTGACATCGAGAAACCTAACAAAACTTTGTCCAAAGAGAAAATAGAATTTTGTTTTTTGAAGATTATCGTAGGTAGATTCAAAGTCCTGAGGCCTTTCCTCGAACCGGAACTCGCTTCCAAATCAATCCAAACGCCTCAAACACCACAAAACAAATCGGAAAAGAAGATTAAAGAGAACAAACAGAAATCCGAGAGAATTTTGCAATCAGAAAATGAATCGAACGTAAACCACAACAAACAAAGCAGATTGAATGGAAACGGAAATTTCAATCGTAGAAGGGAAAAACGAAGAAAGGAGGGAAAACTTTGCAATTACCGGCACACATACAATAGATTAGATATCTTATTGGAGTGAGGGTAAAATAGACTTTCCAAGCTAACTTCAACCTACGGGTGAAAAAAATAATAATAATAATAATTGAGCAGTATTTGCATGCTGCCAGGCAGCATGCAGCCGCGGCAAAATCTGGACCACACTTTTAATTTTTAATTTTTTTTTCAATGTAAAAAAAAAAAATC
Organism: Sechiopsis laciniata; assembly: GCA_037833695.1. Lineage (NCBI taxonomy): Eukaryota > Viridiplantae > Streptophyta > Magnoliopsida > Cucurbitales > Cucurbitaceae > Sechiopsis > Sechiopsis laciniata. The sequence continues at coordinate 1,383,953 of JBBMKA010000015.1, read as the reverse complement.
AAAAACCTAGATTTTGCCACATAGGCGGTTGCATGCTGTCAAGGCAGCATGCAAATATTTTTGATAATAATTAAGGATTCATAATTTCATTGCATAATTATTTTGTTTTTTTGTTTTTTTTTTGTTTTTAAAATTTAAGCCTACAACAATTATTGTACTTTATATATTTTTTTACACAAATATCTACATCTTACTTATATTTGTAAAAATCAAATCAAAATTTGAAAAAAAAAAAAAATAGTTCCAAAAGTTTGTTTTTGTTTTTAAAATTTTGTTAGTATTCACATATTTATTAGAAAAAGTTAGATATGTTGTAGGAAAGATGGACACGTTGTAGGAAATACGAATAAAAATAAGCTTAAATTTCAAAAACAAAAAACAAAAAATCAAATGGTTATGGGTCTTAATTTTTAGTTTTTATCTTTTAAAATTTAAATTTATTTTTACTCAAATTTCCTCCAAAGTGTTTAATCTTTCCAACAATGTATGTAGATATTCATGTAAGAAAAAACATATGATAAGTTGGTTGTTGTAGGCTTAAATTTCAAAAATTAAAATAGTTACTAAACGAGGCATAACAAAATCTATCGGTTAGTTTTTTTTTTATAACAATGTTACATGTTTGATATTTAAAAAAAACGAAATATATTAGTTCGATTCGATTATTTTATGAAATAATCAACATAAAAATCGAACTCAACCAAATACACAAATATTAAATGATATATTGGTGTTGAGATCTTCTGGAAGAACAAATTTAGAGAGGTAAAATATGAAAAAAAAAAAAAAAAACATTATAAATATTACATTCTCATGAAAAATGTTGTTTTTAGTTAATAAAATAAAAATAAATTATTAAATTCAATTTTTTATTGAAATAAAAATCGAAAATTAAAAACTGAACTAAATCAAATAAAAATCGATCTAACAATTTTATTATTTATTAGACATCTTTTCAAACACAATTATTAAAATATATTAATAACGATTCGATAGTCGGTTTGATTAAAAATTCAACATAAAAACGAACCAAAATCACTTAGGGCATGTTTGGTGGGCCAATTTCTACATGGGAAGGGAAGGGAAGAGCCCTTCCCAACATTTGGCCCACCAGGTTATCATAACCCAGCCAGGAAGGGTTAACCTGGCGCGTGGGCCAGGCCCTTCCCGGCGTTCTTCTTTTTTTTCTTTTTTTTTGAAGCTTTTATATGGTCTTTTTTTAAAGCTTTTCTTTTACGTTTTTTCCTTTTTTATTTTGTTTTTTTAAATTTGGTTGTTTAGAGATTTTTTTCTTTTATAAATTTATGTTTTCCTTTCTTCCTTTTTTGTTTTCTATTTTTTATTTTTCTCTTGTGTTTTTTTTTTCTTTTATAATGTTTATATA
>JBBMKA010000015.1:1329635-1382469 GCA_037833695.1 Sechiopsis laciniata | reverse complement strand
AATTCGTAGAGTTAAATTGCATTACAATCAAGCCAACATGCTATTGACTTTTTTCAATAGAGTTAAAATTATTTTTAAAAATATATATTTTAATATTGATGTTAGCCGAAATTAATAGATTAGTTTGATGAAATTTAATATAGAATTTGAAAAAAAAAAAGAAAAAAAATACAAATTTGAAGTGGGATTAAAGAGTGGTTGAAGGGAGATTAATAGTGGTTATTTACTACAAAAAACAAACGAGTAGTTATTAACCACTCCTCATGTCCAAAGCTCAAACATACCCTAAGATTGAATTCGTTTATTTGTTTATTAATAAAGTTTTATTTCAAAAACAAAAACAAAAAACACAATAGCTTTTCTAGTCAGTAAAAAGGTCCATGTTCTATATAATAAACATCAACCATGGATGGATTATATACAAAATTAGCAAAACTCCAATTTAAAACATTACACATTGATCACAAGTCTTCATCACTCCGATCACTCCCCTCCAACTCCTCATCATCAACCGCCGCCACTCTCGCCAAACAAATCCTCGAACCCGCCGCCGCACACCTCACCGGAAACCTCCCATTACTCGCAACAACCACCGCATCTCCATCCTCCTCCTTCTTCAGATCACTCGGAGGCAAAAAGAAATCCATGGACAAACCCTGAACATTGAAATCAACCTCCTCAATCTCCCAAATCTCCTCCATCTTCGTCTTCGATTCCCCGTCGCCGCTCTCCCCAAATCGGAAAAGCGAAACCGTCGTTTTCCCGGCGTGGGCGATGTTAACGCCGTCGATGGTTCTGTAATCGTGAATTGAAGTTTCCATTGTCGTTTCCCAGAAGATGTTGTCGTTTCGGGATCTGATTCGGAGGAGATGGGAATCTTGGAGGTGGACGAGGAGGCCGGTTCTTTGGCTGAAATATCCCCAAACTGTGTGCCGGATTATTTCCACGGTGGTGCTGCTTCTTGATCGGAGGATTGATGATTCGGCTTCTAGCTTTAGGATGAAGCAATCTTCCTCGTTGATTGTTTTCTCGCCGGTGCAGATCGAGTTTGAGAACAGAGTCGCCGTCGATTTTGGGTCTAGTCCCTGTAAAATCGGACCTAGCTAGGTTAGTCATTTTGAACATTCAAATGGGCTTTCCGGCCCATTACTTTTTTTTGGTATTTTCAGTTTTTTTAATTAAAAAAAAAACAATATACAAAATATTATTAAAAACTTTTCTTTAATGTTTTATGATATATGGATAAGTTCGCTTAAATAACAATAAAAAAATCAATATAATTAGATGCTTATGGTTTTGAAAAGAATAATAATAACATTAACATATTGTTGAAGTTCTAATTCCAACTCCTTCAATTATTCTATAAAAAGAAAAATATTACTTGCTTTAATATACATTGATTTTGATTTTTAATGAAATGGGAAAACAAATATAGTTGTTCAATATTTTTTTCACAAAATAGATAATATTAAATTCTAAAATGGTAATTTTTTGGATAACCATTTTTTAATTATTGGACAAAATACTAATTTAAGGTTTATACGTCTACAATTATATTTTATTATTATAATAGTTCATCTTATCATATAAATATGAGAAAGTTTTACCTTTCAATATAGAATCCTGGACACATAAAATAAAAATAAGAAAGTTAAAATAGGTACTTTATTCCATTTTGTGAAAGTTGGGATTTAACGTCAACTAATTAATTAGACAAAGGACATAAATTAATAATTTAATGTAACTTTTTAAAAATTGACCTCATGAGAATCAACTAATAACCCACACTGTCAAAAAATAATTTTTTTTTATTCATTTACATATAGATAGCAAACTGTCACTTAATTTGTTAGCAACTACAAACAAAAACAATTTTTAAAATTTTATCAAACTATAAAAACTAAATTTTAAATTTTTTAATCAAATTAAATTCAAGCTTTTCACAATTATTAAAAAAAAAAAAAAAAAAAAAAAATCTAAAGAAGAAGCAAAACATTGTTAGGTAAAAAATCAAAACTTAAGAAGTTGGTGGTGGGATTATTTCAACTGTGGTAGCCAGGACGTTAAAGCGCTTTCCACCAAATACGCTAAATTTCAAAGATGGCGAAATAAAATAATTTGAAAATTGCATTAATTTTATTCCCACTTATATCAAATCTTCAACAAACATATTCAGACTGTATAATTGGTTTTTATAACAAATTTGGGTGAAAAAAAGGAGGAAATGAAAAAAAAAAAAAAAAAAATAAAAAAAAAAAAAAAAATAAAAAAAACCTGCAAGAATCGTCGAAGAGGACGAGGAGGGCCACGAGAAGCATGAGAGTGATGCCACGGAGTTTGTCTCCAAGCTACTTTGCCATCGCTGCCAGCGCTTATTTTACATCCCGACAACATCATTTCCAAACACCACAACTCTGGTCGTTTCTGCCACACTACAAACCCACCTACCTCTCCGCCGCTGCCTTTCCCGTTCTTCACCTTCACCCCTTTACCATTAATATTCCCACCCCCTCCGCCGCACGCCGCCATTTTCACCTTCCCCATCGCATACATACTCTCAATCGAATTCAACGCATGTTCCCCTCCCACCGCCGCCACATATTGTTGCACTATGTATTTCGCCATTGACGCCTCCTATTATCCATAAAATCACAAAAACATTAATGGGGTTATGCAATTTCCAAGTGGGGTTTTTCAAAAAACGATCAAGTTTGAATTTTTATTTACAATGGGATTGTCTTTGATGTTGCGAGTCATGGGTTGATGGTTGGGGAGAGGGAGAGGGATTAAGGGTGCGCCTACAACGCCGAGAAGGAGTTGAATCTCCGCGTTGCGGCCGCCAAAGAGCGAAGCAATTGAATTAGCATGTGATGACTTGTCGTGGTTGGATTTGACCCATGATTTCATCGCGTGCCACGAAATATTCATGTGTGCTTTGTTGGTGTTGCTCGAAAACATCTCTTCCGGGATGGGGACTTCGAGGACGGTGTCGAGACCGTCCTCGCGGTCGTAGTTCGGACAGAGCTTCCTCATTGAAGTGAAAGAAATTAAGGAAGTTTTTTGAGAGAGAGATTTGAGTTGTGAGGGATGATCAGTTGAAGTGAAAGAAGGGAAGATGAGAAGAGAAGAAAAGGAAGAAGGGAATTGGAACACCAACCGACCATGGGCCCTCATTGTAACGTGGTCCGCTTCGTACATGTCGTGTTTGCACGCTCTTTCCTTTTGTTGGTAATTTACAATTATATAATTGCCCGATAGCGACGGATTGGCTTTCTTTTCATATTATTATCATGCCTTTTATGTTCAATTTAGTTTCTATTATTTGACCTCTATTACTTTAAAGATTTTGATATCGGGGAAATATATGTCTATAAATAAGATACTTAGTTAAAACATTATATAATCAAGATCATTTATATCTTCAAGCATCATACATTAGTCTAGTAATCAACAATACCTTGAATTTAAAAAAAAAAAAATTATGTATTTAATTGATGATGATCGTTTACTTAATTAATTTTTTTGACTACCAAATATTATAAAGTTAAAACATAAGAATAGTTGAAATGGGTATAAATTCATTTAAACACTCACAAGTATAAGAAAAAAAATATATTGACTTTGTCCCTTCATGGAGTGGTTATAAACTTTGATAGTGTCCAACAGTTTTGTTTTGTTTTTTTTTTTTTCGAGGAAAAGAGCAACAACCTCAATTTGCCCAAAATAATTATAAATTATAAAGATTAATTTTGAATTTTACCACTATAATATAATATAAGTATTAAATTAATAATAATTAGCCCAAAATTATGAGGGTTAAGTTTGTAATTTTCTCTATTATTATTATTATTATTCATTATTGATTGGGGTTTAGTTTGTTTTCTAAGTGTACCATTAGTCAAGTTACTTATTTTTCAACCAAAGCATACCCTATTTTTCAAGTTGATAATGGAGATTATGAACTGGCTTCCTCTCTTTAATGCAGTTTTTTCCAACTGCTATTTGACCTTTTTTTTCTTGCTTTCAAATTCCATTATCTTTTCGTGTGTTGAATTTTTATAGTTTTTGTTCTTTAAAAGGATAATATAATTAATATTTTCAACTTCTTTACCTTTATTGAAATTTCCCATTGTTTTTGTTGAATTCTTATGAGTAAGCTATTAAGATAGTTTTGACATTTAGGTCGTGTATGTGCTGTCAGTAGAAATGAAATTTAGTTGCTAACGAGAGTAATAGCTCAACGACATCTTGATATATTAACATAAGGTGGATAGTTCGAATTCTTCAATCTCCTATTGAACTAAAAAAACAAAATTTATTTGGAATTTTTAGTTTTAATTGGGATTCCATTTTTACAACATGAAATTCTAAAATTTCCTAAATTGGAATTGGTCCAGTTACTCTCACTTACTTTTGGTAGTATGTCAAGCATGGTAAGGAAATTTTTCGGTTTGACCTACTCATCCAATCCTCTAATTGTATTAGAATAACTTAATCCAACTCAATCCATATATTTTTCTTTTCTTTTGGAGAAAAGATATTTCAATAGACTTGTATGTAAGACACATACAAGATATGAGAATTACATAAATTACATAAATGATCTCCAGTTTAAAGTAGATCATAGTCTTTGAATAAATTGGACTTTTTACACCAAAATGCAACATTTACAATTCAAGTTGAATTGAGTTATCAAATTGTAAGCATCTCATCTCATCTCTCCTTTTTAAAGCCAAGTTCATAGCTCATAAATATGTTAGGAATTAAAAACAAAGAAATTTTGTGTAATATAGTCAAATTCAAATTCAAATTTGTTTCGATTCTTTTTTTTTTTTTTTAATCAATACATTCAAAAATAAAATCTTACATCTAAATGTATATATTATATTATATAAATTAAAAACATTATGAAGTTACTTAGTGGTCAATAAAAGTATTGAAGTTTTTAAGGTAATTGGTTCAATTCATAGTGATCATTTATCTAGTATATATTGGCCGATTCACATATATCAAAAAAAAAAAAAAATTTATATAAATTAAAAGTTCTCAACTTTAAGCTTTATAAATTTAAATTCTCGAGTCAAACATTCTCAATGGCCATTGATCAATTTTAAAGTTTCAATTCTTTAACGGTATTTTTTTTCCTCTAAAAGGAAACTTCAAACACACAGCAAAGAAGGCCCTTTGCCTATTTTCACAGCAAGAAACAAATACATGAACACGATTTCTTCAAATTAAAAAAGAAATGTGTTTTTTAAAAGAAAAAGTGGATAAGATTTTAAGAATAACACCACCTTTGAATCTTTAACCTCATCCGACATGTCGGCGATGAATGCACACCCAACGCCACCGCAAACGGCCGACATTTAAATTTGAGTTTGGGCAAATGCAGGGTGGTTAGTGGTTAGAAACACACCGTAATCTAAAATTATAAAATAAAATTTTGGTTTGGATTTTTTTCCCCCCTTTATAAATTGATGTTTATAAATTATAATATATAGTTTAATGTGTGGCTAGGTTAAGAGACAAAAACTATGGTATATATTCGGAGAATTCGAAAATCATAGCATAAATTATTTATGGTATCAATAATGGAATGCACGTTCTCATGTATAGAAAATCTGATACGCAGGGCAGATGTCTTTTGGACTATACTTTATTTTAGCTCTTTATTTATAAGGTATGGTGTAAGGTGCCACATAGTCTCTGTTCTTTGTGGAATCTTTTTTGCTTCATCCTTCTTTTCTATGTTATTATTATTTTTTATATATGAATAATACAAAGTTCACTTTTTTTTTTTTTTTTTTGTAAATATATAATACATTACATATTTGGAGTTAAAAATATCATTTTTAATTATTTCCTTCAAAATGTAGATGCTCAATTTGTACCGAAAACAATGTGTATTTATGAATTAAGAAGTCACCAATTGAAATCTATACCTTCACTTTGTCATCGAACTAAACAAAATTGCTCTATTTGTTTCTTGAGATTCCTTAGATTTATTTATTTTTTTATTTTTTTTTTGCAGTGCTTTTAATTTTTGTCTTGTCTAGTTGATTTTTGTTTAATATTAGTGAGTCGATCTCAAAAAAAAAAAAAAAATAAATAAATAAATAGTCTATTTAACTCATGATTTTGTAAAAACCGATTTTCAATTTGCAAAAATTGATTTGGTCAATTTGTAGGTCGAGGTGGAAAATTAATCACGACCTTCGGATGCGGACTCCTAATTTCACTAAATACAAATATACTAATATAAGAAAAATACTTTCATTCATGTATGTGTAAGAGAGTCTTCTATTTTACTTATATGACACTATTAAGTATCACATAAATTTATTTTATAAATGGTGTCACATATGTCTTAAATTGAGATTTTCAATGTGTAGGAAATTTTTCCTCACTATAATGTATGTATTTAAGTGAGTGATCAATCACTAATTAGGAGTATACAAAAAAATTGACAATTCGAACAAATAGACTACGTGTGATGTTTGGATGAAATTTTGGATAAAGAGTTAGTTTGAGGAGTTATTTAGAGTAGTTAGAAAATTAAATTTTTCGTAATAATTCGTTTGGATGTTGATTTTTATGGAGGAGGTATAAGTAAAAACTCGTTTGGATATGAAGTTTTTGTAGATTAGGTAGAGACAATAGTTTGTTTAGTGTAATTTAAATGCAGAGTTATTTTGAGTAGTTTGTGATGAATGATTACAAATTAGTTATTTGAAATGAGAAATTATTTTGAATAGTTAAAAATGAAGAGTTGTTTTGAATAGTTACAATAACTCGTTTGGATATAATTTTCTTAGAAGTAGTTCGTAAATGCTCTTTAAAATTGACGAACAAACATCTCTTAAGGGTTGAATTGAATTGTAATTATCTGATCGGTTGAGTTATAATTTTATAATTTTCTTATATATGTGTGTAACATTACTTAAAAACTTGTAGGATTTAAATTTAGTAGAAACTTTTTCTTTGTTTTTACCAATTTATTAATCGAGAATCCATTTCAATCCACCTCTCAATCCTATTTGCAAAAGAATGTGCGGAATTTAATTGAGTTGAATCGAAAGTGAAATAGAAGAAGGAAGAGTAGTTAGAAGTAAAAGAAAATCAACCAAAATAAAGTCTCGAAAATAATTGCAGAAAAGGAAAAACAAATCTAGAGCAATTATTTTATTGTACAATAATTATGAACAAAAAAAGCCTTGGAAATGAATGAACCCACAAACAAAAAGCAGCAAGGCCTGTCTGTAACAGAGTGAGACATAACAGTATTAGCGCACAGTCATCACCAATCACGCCACGTTCTTTGCAGCAACCAATCCAATGCCCTTTTATGTAATTCTCCACATTTTTTCTTTTTTAAATTTAAAGTTTTGAATTATGACCTAAAATATAATTATATAACCCAGTTATTACTCTTATTTACAAATTCTAATCATATTTAATATAATTAGATTTGGTTGGCAATTACTTCAATTAATCTATATATGTAATAAAAGATCTTTTTTTTTTTTTAACCATTGTATTGCACTTTAATTATCTTAATAGTTTTTTTTTTTTAATATTAAAATGGTCAAAAAATTGCTCTCTCTTTTTTAAAATAAAAAGTTTCTCTTCTTATTAAGTCAAATCGTTTTCGTGACAAAACTAATCTTTACTCTTAAAATAACCCAACTTCACGTCTATTCTAATGAATGTTAGAAGATGTCTTTTAGAAAATTTTTATGTTAGATGATCATTTTCTTTCTAGGTTAATTATTTACCATTATAATATAATTTTCTTTGTGATTATGTCATTGTTAAACAAAGTTTGAGTTTTAATCCACTTTAGTTGGTGAATGATTCTTTTATTATATATAATTGGTTGTTTAGCCAAAATTTTTTTAGCATTCTTTTAATATATATATAGAGAGAGAGTTGATGAAGGAGTTTGGTTCATTGGTCAATCTTTTTTTTTATATTTAGGTTGGTCCTTATTGCATAACTTTTCTTATCTTGAACCTAATTTTATGTGCTACATGAATTTAGTCTAGTAAAACTCACTTTAAAAAAAAAAATTACATACTAACTTCAAAAATTATACTCTTGAACCATTCATGCATAGATGACAAAGTACATAAGGATACAACAAAATTTAAACCAACTCCAAATAATGTAAAAGAAGGTATTCCATTATTATACACAATAATAAACCATGATAGCATTTTATGGTCACATTTTTTAAATTAAAAAAAAAAACACACATTTTTGTTATTTATTATTTAGAATATTAACAAATATACCATTTAATGCGGTTGGATGTAAGCTCCATAAGGTTAATTTTTATCAAAAAAACAGAAAACAAAGTACAAAATCATATTCCATGGGGCCTAAAATATATTCTTCCTAACATTTTCTATCATTTTGAAAGTGGAAAACATGTATCAAAGAACATGATACATAAACCAAAAACATTACATATGAACCTTAAAATGTCAATAATAGCATTGACGATGTCGACCAATGCATCTTAAGATACACAATATTTATATAATTGATTTGATCAAACATTTCAATTTTTAAACATAAATTAATTCGTTGAAAAACTTTAATTTTGACACCCAAATCCGATTTTGTTCTTTTAGAAGGAACGACATGTCGGAATCTCACCAAAGAATTATCCACAACGAGACGACAAGAGACAAACAGCATAATCAAACTGATTGTGAAATTCATCGCCCAACAATCCAACCCGTCTGTTTTTTCAATTCAATATTACAACACAAAGCTCCAATAATACAATACTAAGTTACAGAGTTTATTAAACACCTTATAATTGCAGCAACATTACATGTACTCACTCTTCTTTCAAGATTCTCTACCACTAATATATATTAACAGAATGTCGGTATACGGATCACCGAGAAAGTAACGATGCGATATGGTCCAGGCAGAATGAAGAGGGATGAGGCTTTTTGACTAGTTCTCATTATGAGGGTATTTTGAAGTGAAATAGCCATGATATGACAAAGGCGAAAACCATGCAGGCGAGCAAGAAATTCAGGAACCTGTGGCCCTGCCAGAAGTTTCGAGCCGCTGTAGAATGCAGTGGCACTACGACAGCAGCTGCAGCGGTTGCTGTTGATGCGTCGTTTGATTCATTGTGCTGCTCGGTCGAATCAGCTTCATAGGTACCAGTAACGTTGTGTGCAATTGATCCACAGATTTCACAGGTGCTGTAACAAATGGCAGATGGGTCAGTGAAAGCAGAAACAAAAGGTACACATTAAGTTTTCCCCAGTTTGAAACTTTAAAATTACTCCAAACTCTACCAGTTATAGCTAGAACAACAAAATGAATAACAAGCAAGTTTTCTAGATGCAAATAAACAATAAGAAAAATTTTCTTAATTTCAACGACATTAACTCAATTCTTTCGAATTGCTCATAGATTCTTCAAGGTTCAGTTAGAAAACAGAAAAATATTTCCAACAGATGCAAAAGACGTAATGAAGACAGTTTTTAGGACCCGTTTCGAATATGTTCTACATGCCCAATAGTCAAATTCGTCTAACTCATATCTAGACCAAACTCCTTTTTCTCCTGTGAGTACACTGTCAATCTGATAAAGCTCTTTATCACGAATTTCCATCATGACTACATATCCAAACCAAACTCATCCTCTTCTCATGAGAGCACACCACTTAGTCTGATAAAGCTCTTCTTTGTCCTACACCTCGGAATTCCATTGATATGGCTAAGTTAGGAGCATGACTCTATACCAATCGATAAAAATGACCATTTTAGAATGATCTCCACACATTGGTATGATACCATTAGGGCATAAGTGTTCATGACTTTGTTTTTTGTTTCACCTAAAAAGCCTCACACCAATAAAGATGGTTGTGATCACTTATATAGTCATGATCTTTTCATGTGGCACAACTTTGTTTGTATCCCAACCATTACAATCTACCTCAAACTGAAGCTCTTATCTTGTACCTTATAAGCTTAATACATATTGAACTAAACAAGAAATTAATATCGATAGATATGTTGATTGTAGAAATTATGGAGATGTCAATATGAGTAAAACCTCAAAGGAAGCTGTTTGAAACTCAAAACAAAACCATTCTATATTGCATTATGATATTTGCACTGATCTTTGTGAAGTCTTCTGTCATAAAGTATGATAAAGGAATGGTTATAAAAAGGGAAGAATCTCACTGATTGGCCATTTTATGGAATAAATGTTGATTCCATATAATTTTGAAGATACCAACATCATGCAATGAAGTAATGGAGAAACACTATTGCAGGAGCTATGAATATTTTCTCTCTTTTTTCCAACTTCACACTATAATTGACCAGAAAGTCAGAAACAAAAAGGACAGAACATATTGAAGAAAGAATATTCAAACATTAGAACTCAGCTAAGCAACGGACTCTAATCAATGGTGCATAAGACTTAAGCAGGCAAAAGCATTCAGGCTAAGAAAGAGCATATTCTACAAGATGAGGTCAATATTCTTTTGCAAGAAACACACCCAAGCAAAGAGCGGCAATCTCATCGATCAAATGCCATCTTGTTCCCCTAACGTCCAATGCAAAATCCAACCTCTCTTCATTTCGACGAAGTTCATTTCATTTTCGCTTTGTTCTTTCACACGAAATAAGAACACAGATCCTAAAAAAGGCTGATCGGATTTAAGTAGAAGCAGGAATGTTAAGTCTCCTGGTGTAGAATAAGAAGGGGAGCACCAAATGGTTCGAATGTAACTCGTTCGAAGGCAGGATTGTCGGATTGTAGGTAATGCGACCAAGGTCTCACAATACTAAGATAAGGGGAAGCTATTGCTACAACCAAAGTTTCATGTTGCTAAGATAAGGATAAAGGTGTTTTGCAGACTGAAGATCAGGAATCAGTCAATTTAGGTCAAAGCAGGATATCTTGACACGATCAAAGACAATTGCAAGCCAAATTCTTTAACATTACTAAGATACCAAGAACTGTAGCAGTCAAACACAACTTTAAAGTAAGAAGACAAACTTCAAGAGTAGTTAAAAACGAGAGAAAAAAACAACACAAAATATAAAAAAGGCTAAAACACCAAAAGAATAGAAATTTGAACTTCAACTTCAAATCATGAATCCAAGGTTCTTATTCCAGATTCCAGCCATGAATCTCAACTATGATTCACATTATCAGAAATGCAATTAAACACTGGAAACGAACAAAACTAAAAAATAAGAGAAATGAAACTTGAAGACAAGAAAAACTTACATATCACCCTTAATCTTGAACCAAGCCTCAGCACAGTGCTTATGAGCAGCAGCCAAATCCTCCTTACAAGAACAACCCAACTCAATAGGGATTCCAGATTCATGATTAGAAGCATCCATGCTCAAATGACAAATCCGACAATCCCTTTCAATTTTGGCCAAATGTACCTTAATCTCAGCCAACCCACATTCCAGATCCATCTCAACAGAACACTCAGAAACAGAGGAGCCCCTTCTTTGCTCCACCGCCGCCGCCGCCACTCCCACAATCTCAGCCCTAGACTGGCCGGAGCACAGCCGAACATCATCAGAATCCGGCGAGGCGTCATTTCCGGCGGTGGAAACACGGGGAGGCCGTTCTTGTAGTTCTTGGACGACAACGTGGGAGTCTCCGATCGTCGTCATTTGAAAGACCCAGAAAGAGAAACCTCATGAAATGGCTTTGTAAGGCCAAAACAAATAAAACCCAGAAAGAGAAATGATTCACATTAATAAAAATGAAGAGATTTTAGGGTTTGATTTAGAGTAATTGAGTGAGAAATGGAAGTAAGTGTTGTTGTGTCCTGTTTCAGCGGCTTTGTTGGGTGTCAGTGCAGCCGAAAACAGAGTTGCAGAGAGGAAAAAGACGAGAAAAGTTGACACAATTTTTACCTTGCATTATGCAGACTATCATTCAGCTTCTTTTTTGCTTTTTCTTTTTTCTTTCTTTTTTTGTAATTTATTTTCACTTGAAAGAAAAAGTAGAAACGTGATCATCCAAATCATTGTTTCGAGGGAAAAGAGAGATCTCGGAGACAAAAATTACATCACAAATTGTGTACAAAACAAGGAAAAATTCACAAGCTTTCCTTTTCCCAACCACAGCAGAACTTGTACAATGCATCCTTTCTTTTGATTTTTTTTTTTTTAATAAATGACACCATTTTAAAAATTAAAGATTTGAATTCTTAACCCTTTTTCTTACTAAATATATATCATTTAAAAAATAAAAAATCATTTATCATGTTTGCATTGTTCTTTTGAATTCAAGTAATTTGAATAATGAATTTTAGTTACTAAACTTTATATCATATTAATTAAATTAAGCTATTATTGAGTTATATAATGCACATTTAGACATTTTACTATAAAGGCTTGGTGAATGCATTTTGGGATGAAAATAATATATATTTTTTCTTTTAAAAATCATTATCTTATTTGATTTTTTTAGTTTTTTTTAGTATAATAATTGGTTGAAGGACTTCAACTATTCACTACGTAATTCATCACACATACAATATACTTGTTGAACTTTGTTGTTCCCTCTTCAACAATGATGCTTTAAAAAAAAAAAACATATGTTTTCTTTTTTAACCATATACATTCATTAATAAATTTAAAAATTCTATTGTTAGATCACACATTATGTCATTCAAATCTGGTACACACCTAAACACCACTTTATTTTAATAGTCTTGAATATATTTAAGTTTTTTTGAAAAAAAAAAAATTTGCATTGCTGGATAAATTATTGCATCTAATGAGTTGGCCTTTTTTTTCTAATGATAGATACTTAACTCACTTCATTGATTAAAATTATTTTGAAATAGGAAGTTGGGTTTTGTAATTAAATTAGACCAATTGCAATAGAGGAAATATATGTTTATCATAAATGAATGCTAGCTTGTGAAAAAAATTAATACTCAAATGTCACATCATTCTCTCTTATACTCAAATTAATCCTTCCTTCAATTTCAATAGTGTTATTAAAAGAAAATTTTGATACTTTATTTTAAAACAGAAAATTTGACACTTCAAGACATTGAATACATATTTAATTGGTAGTTTTTTTTTTTTTTTCTCATTTAAAACAAACTAATTGTAGATGGACTTTGGTAGATTTGTTTACACTCAGTTCATTATTTTGCCCAACCCTAAACCTAAATTGTCCATTTAGAACAATTTTAACCATCTCAATTATATGATGGTAATATGACACTAATTTGTTTTATTTTCATCTTTGTACAGGCCTTTCAAATAAAATAGTGTTTTTAATGTCTTAAAATCATCCTTGAGTGGTCTAGAGGTCAAAAAGAGTATTGTCATGCTTAAGGTGATGAGTTTAATTTATGATAGTCACCTACTTAAAAATTAATTTTCTACGAAATTTTTTAATATCAAAATATTGTAAAGTATATTAAATGAGTATTAGCTCATGAATTTTAAATAAAATGGAGACATGTTTTCGAGATTTAGAAATCATGGTCTTGTTGGAATAAAATTTTATTTGATAGTTTAAAAAAAATCAACGAAAGTATTAGGTATATTTATAGTTTTAAATGAATCCATTGTAACAATGGTACATAATGATCATGTATATTAAACATAAACTTTATTGAATGAAATATTGTTTTTTCTTCTACTTGAATAAAAGTAAAAAATGAAATAGATTGTCTGTCTTTTACAATGAACCTCTAATTTTGAGATTATCAACACAAAATGTTAGTTGGACTATGTTCATTTTTAACAATTTTCTTTTATTTATTTCTATCTAACCAATGAGAGGTTAATTTGTATTAATTATTTTAATTCAAATATTTTCACCTCAAACTCTTTTTAATTCGTATATAATTGAAATTCGTTCATTCATTTACCACTTATATAAACTTCCTTATATATAATCATTATCAAACACTAATTAAACTCAAGATCTACATAAAAATCGCTTTTAAACATACATTTATTATATTAAAACACTTACCTTGAACAAAGTAATTAAAAGTTTGAATACTAAAATTCATAAGTTTGATCTACATTAAACAAAAAAAGAGTAGAATAGAATAACAACAAATTCATAACAACAATTGCTTTTAACAAATTTTCTTTGAAGTTAATGTGAAAATGTGGGGATGTTGTGGTGATGTGACATGAGAAGGAAGGACTACCAATTTAATTTTCAAAATTTTCAGAGCTCACAAGGCTTTAGGATTATGACTGTGCACAAGACATGAGAAGAATCAACATCACCATCTTGTCACCTTATTTCTACTCTTATTTTTCCTTTTCTCCATATTTTCTTTGTTTTTGGGGCCCTTCCTTTCTTACACTTTTTTTTTTCTTCATTTCCAATGTTTTAGGGTCACCCTCCCTTCAAAAAGACTCTATCAACAAGACAATAATTTGGCTACAAAATTTAGCATATCTTTGTTTAACTCCTTAACTTGTAGGGTTGCATTTAATGAGTTTTAAACTATAAAATGATATCTTGTATCTTTAAACTTTAAGGTGTGTTTGAAAAAAGAGATAAATATTCAAAAATGAAAATAATTCTCTTACTTATGTTTGATCATCGCAATTGATTAGCATGTAATTACTATTGAGTCTCCTTATTATTTTTCTTATATCTCTTTCCTTGGCCTATAATTAATTTTCATTGTTTTCGTAATCCATATTTATTATTCTATAATCACTATTATTTTCTCATATAATTAATGTGAAATATATAAACGCTTTTAAATTAAAAAAAATATATATATTAACAACCACTAAATCAACCTATCTTATTAAAAAAAAAAAAAAAAAAAAAAACTAAATGTATGACTTATTGGTATCTATACTTTATGTTGGGAGGGGTTAGAGAATTTAATTTGAGGAAAATTTAACTATTTATGAATGGGCAAAGTAATCCTACATTTTGTATATGTAACATTATTTAATATCACACAAATTTATTATGTTAAAAAAATATATTTTTAATTAAAAAAAATATTTCTATAGTAAATGTAGGAGGTGTTTGGATCAGATTTTGATGAGGAGTTAAATTGAAAAGTTATTTTGAGGAGTTATATTAAATGGTTAAAAATTGAGAGTGGTAACCAAAAACTCATTTGGATTTTTTTTTTTGTAAAGAAATTTGAGTGAAAACCTTGTTTGAATGTAGATTTAAAATGAGTAATTATTTTGAATAGTTAAAAAAAGAATAATTAAAAATAAGTAATTAAAAATGAATTATTTAAATGATTAAAAATAGTGGTTAGAAACGATCTAGTTAGCTATAAAGAAAAGATTATAAATGAAAAGTTATTTTTAATAATAAAAATAAAGAGTTACAAAAACTTGATTGAATCTAATTTTTTAGAAAAGAGTTAATAAATTTTGGATCTAAATTCTAGCAAACAAACACCCCTGCGACTGACTCCAAACGAATCCCTCATCTACAACCGATTCTTAGCTCTGTTTTTTTTAAGAAGTTTGTAAAAAAACAGAGGAACTCTAACATCGAGGAAGATCACTCGGCGGCGGCGGCAACCACTCATTGGGGCCTTCACCATTTTCCACTAAGAACGCCATTTTTAATCCCCATGTCGTATGAACCTCCAAATGACAATGTAAAAACCAAACACCTGCCCACACACACAAAAAAAAAAAAACTTGTTAAGCCACGCCAAGCCCTACTCGAATTTCTATATTATATGAAATTGTAATTTTGGGCTTAAACTCGGTTTTTATTTTCATAGAAAAAAAATTCCATAACAATGGAGATGTTTATCTTTTTTATAAATGCATGATCTATCATTTTGTTAAGGACATTCTCCGAAGCGTCAAACCTCATAGCAATATCAATTAGTTTTGAGATAAATATATATACTTTCTAATATGTTATTAGAGCCCATTAAACACAAATGGGTATTGGAATCAATAAAATTGAAATTGAAATTCTATAAAAAATTAGTGATCCTAATTAATTTTGAACCGATGTCAAGACTATCTAATACCCTTATTTAACTAATAAATCGCCATAAAGAAAACAAAAAGAAGAACATTTCTATGCACCTGGGTTATCTGCTCGGAATCTAATCGCAACCCATCCCCCATTTGGTACTCCAAAAGTGTTCCTCTCAACTGGGTCAACAAGATTAAATCCATTCGGATCCTCAATCGGGTCGAAATTCCCCGACCCTTTTCCGACCACGAACACATTGAACCCATGTAAATGTACAGGATGACTTTCAGGGGAAATCGCAGCAGTGTCTTGAATCACCAATTGAACCGTCGAATTATAACCCACCTTATAAACCTTCGTCCCAGTTGATGTCTGCAAATTTCCAGGTGGGTTTCCTGTATAATCGTAAACAAACGGCGGATTCGCCGGAAAATCCTCTGTAAAAACCCCACCAATTTTATAGTAATGCGATTGAAGAATTGCAATTCTAGGCATAAAAAACGTCAAATTATTAACCTCCGCCACGAATCTAACCCCATTGACGCAAGTCTTACAAGGATTAATCCCAACTCCAATAGTGAAAAACAGATTATGGTCAATGAACAATGGCACTTTTGCAGGGTATTTCTCTGAATTGAGACTTCTAAGAGAATCAATGAACAAATCGGTTAAAAGGGTTGAATTTTGAGGAGGGATTTGAGTTAAAATGGTGATTGGATTGTTGGGATTTCCTTTGTATTGAAGAAAAGCCGTTGCGGTTAAGTTGTCGATTGGAACAGGGGCGTCCATGAAAGGGGAAGCTGTAATTGAGTATTTTCCGATGGGTTTGTTGGCTTTAAGAATGGCGTTTGTTGTTTGGCCTGGGCTTATGAAAATGGTGTCGGTTTCGACAGGTTTAGTGTAAGAAGCATCAACTTCGACGATGGTGAAAGAATGAGCTGCGATTTTGAAGAAGAAATCTTCGTTCAAAGCTGCGTTTATGATGCGGAGAAGATAGGTTTTGCCTGTTTCGACGTGTAATGTGAAGGCTCCTGCAAATTTAGCTTAGTTAGAAACTTGAAACCCATTTTCTAGAAATTGATTTTTGTGTCATGATGAAGTTGGTATGTGTTTTTTAAGACCATTATTAGCGCAGCCTGGAATTGGGCCTGTTTGGCCGTTGATTGTGTGGGCGTCTGATACGCTCGGCGGCTGGCCGGAGTTTGTGCTGTTGTTTACTATGGCTTCTACATCGCCTTTCCACCATTCACCTGTAGAAAGGTATGAAATTCATTTGTTTAGTTCGAATGTAAACAAAGATAAAAGTGATTTTTGTTTGGCCTATACTAGATAAAATGAGGTTTCGTATCAGAATTAATTAATAATAAGAGAAGTAATTGTACATTTCTTATAAATGTGGTGAGAACTCTTCGTATTTTTAATGTGAGACAAGGTCACGATCTCTTAACATATCTATTTAAAATGGTGCTCTCTTTGAGTCTGTCAAAATTGGACTGAATTCAAATTATATTGCTCAAGTTTGATATACGTTTGTGGTCTGAATATCCATTTGGATTGGATTAAAATATTTAATTGAATGCAATGAATTATGATAACATATTAGATTAGAGTAAAATTTAGATGTGGGAAGAAAAAAATGGTTAATCTTGTAGATCAACTTACATGCATCTAGACTATTACTACTAAACAAATTACCTCGATTAATCTTGTAGAATTTCAATTTTGATATAAGTAACCACTATAGATTAAACTCAAAATCTCTCGATTAATGGTTGATTACTAAGTGAAGCTATGATGAGTTGTCCATGTAATATTGTTAGTAGGTAATGGTTGTTGATAGATAATCTTTGTCTATGTTAAGATAGAGATAACAAAGATAACAGCTATTAGAGGTAGTCATTGTCTCTATTTAAATTGAATGCTTAGAAGTGACTCTTTTCAAAATGCACATAATTGTTAATGAAAAAGTTGAGTGAGAAAGAATTTTCCATTTAAGGGATTTTATGACGAATAGTGATTATTGATCATTTAAGAATAGTAATTGTTGTTGGTCAAATAAGGAAATGTTATTTATCTATTATCTATTGGAGGCCAAAAAGCTCTAAATGAAAGATTTTGAACATATTTTAATGAAAGAAATAAAAAAAAAAAAAACTTTAGAGTTACCTAAAATGATGATCTTTTCTTTGTCAGGATTTGGAAAAGGATAAGGAACACCGAGCTTGGGGAGGATGACAATGGCGCCATAAAGTGTGGCTCTAATCCAAGAGATATGAGCGTGCCAAAGAAGGGTGCCTCTTTGTGCGTGGAGAGTAAAATTGTACACATAGTTTTGGCCTGGTTGTATTGGGCATTGTGTGATGTATGCTGGTCCATCCGCCCATCCGCTTCGGAGTTGTCGAACCCCATGCCTAACATTATTCATCAACAAATTCGAATAGTCAACCAGAACAATAATTCAACCTAACACTTCTTACCTACAATTTCGTTGTTGAACTAAAAAAAAGAGAATTATAATAGCTTTTGAGTCTTTAAAAATACTTATGCAGATAATGAACATAGATCATTGTTCATCTCATCTCCTTTTTTAAACCATATGACTCATTAATCTATTTGCTCAAACTTTTCCCACTTATAATGATAATTTATGTTATCATTAACTGCACCACAAGCATAGACAATTATACTAATACTTTCACTTATACTTTTTGTTAAGGGATAACGAGGAAATCTCTACATTCGTATGATATTGTTTACTTTGAACATAAGTTTTTATGACTTTGTTTTTTGTTTCGCCCTAAATATTTCATACCAATGAAGATGTTTATCCTCTTGTCTTTTATTTAAACAATGTGTGCTACACTTTATTTATATTCTCTTTACTTTTCAACTGATTATTTTAGTTCCATAATAATTGAAAAATGGAAGATTCAAGCATCTAACCTCTTGATCATTGCACAAATACTTATGCTACTAAGCTATTGTTGTAGTTTGTTCAAAGAAACTTATTATATTATATTAAGTTGATATATAGTTCAAACCAGTGGATAGTGATATTATGGTTAGCTCTGTTGGTGACTCTAACAATCACAGTGTCATCCTCTCTTGCATACAGAGTTGGCCCTGGAAACTTCCCATTTACACTCATAATACTCTTACTTTCACATAACTTCCTTTCATTCTTCAACACAACCTGCCACAAAATTTCATCAATATAATAATAATATTATAATCTTCTAATAATTGAATGAGCAAAAGAATTAAACTTACTAAGAAATTGTAATGACGAACAAGAGATTCAACCACAGCAGAACAGAACAAGAAGACAACAAAAAGAGTAATCAAAATGTATCTCATCATCATAACTTTTTTTTTTTTTTCTGGAGTGGTGGCTTGGAAAAATGGGGTTAATTTTGAAAGACCTTTATAGAGCAAGAAACATTGCTGTCTTGTGTCATTTTATATTATAACGTTAGGTGAAACAAAAGAATCCAAAACCATTTGGTTTTCTTTCATGTTACACAACCATAATGCCATAAATGGCACACACCATTTTGTATTTTGAAATTGTTTTTGTTGGCAAGTTGAGTTCAATCAGGGATTAATCATGTTTGAAAAACGACAATCAACAATCAATCGAAAAACAAAGAAAACGTAAAAGAGAACAACATAGAATTTTACATGGTTTATTAATAGTGTATTAGCTACTCCATGAACAGAAATGAGAGAATGTTTTTATTATGGAGAGGTCGAAAATACAGAATGTCAATCATGGAGGCTAGTGTTTAATTCAAATTTATATAGTACACTCTTATTAAATCCTATTACAGATAAGACTCAAATACATAACAACCCATATACAAAAATAGAAGCGCCATTAGATATTTTGTTTAGATTTTGGACTACCTTATTCGAGAAGAGGATTATTGGGAGTACGATTAAAGTCTCACAGATAAAATAAAGATTATGAATATTAATAAAACTATGAGGATTTATTATGCTCAAACTAAACAATATCCTTTCAATGTAAAGATGTGTGAGGAGTCGATGTTCGTATAAACTATTGTGTGTGCAACTATTTTGATTTGATTTATATAAGTTTTCCCCTACCATATTTATATGTAATTGTGTTGAAACTTACTTCTCAGCTATCTGTCATTCTCACTCTCTAGGCAGCCACCCTTTTGTCTAAATCCACAAAGTGATTATTGGAATCAATAATTATCAATTTTTTTTTTACTCAATCATGAATATATTATATAAATATTTTATACAAGAACACACATCAGGCTTAATCATGAGTATATTATATAAATACTTCATACAAGAACACACATTAGGTTTAATCACAGATTCATTATGACTATGTAATATATAATAGTGAGACTCAAAAATTTCTTATCTAATACTCGATTATTCTACATACATGACTAAGTCACAAGTCACCATTTTTTATACTATTTACTAGAGGACGATAACTCTAGAAATTTGTTTACATTGATGGTATATATGATATTATTGCACTTATTCATTTCTTTGCCACTATCTTTTTTATTACAATATTTTTAGCATCTTTAGACTTTAAAATTCCTTTCTTATACATTACTTTCCTCTTTCTAAACTTCTACTCTATCTTTTTATTTTAACCCCATGTTTTCTTTATTATCATTTTTTTTTTCTTTTGTAATTTGGTGAGCAGATAATGGAAAGGAAAATCTCAACTTTTTTCTGTTTTTATTCAACTCCCTAGTCTCTCTCCCTTAATAAGACAGCAAATTATTGTGTGATACATAATTCTTTTTTCATGCAAATCACAGACTAGTATCATCTCAAATCTTTCAGGCAAAATTTCTTATTTTGTTTGAACTTTTTTTTCTTACTACTTAAAAAAAAAAAAAAAAATCTTTCGGTAAACTCTGTGCCCTTGCTTCAAATTTTGTTTGTCTCGTCTTAAAACCGTGCTCGTATTTAATCTGGGCTCCTGCTTTCTTTTGAAAAAAAGGTTTGTTTTAAAGTTGTGGGTGACAATTCAACATATGTTTCCTTTAACTTTGCATTTGAATGCAGCAGTTGTTGAAACAGATTCAATAAAACATGCAACTAAAAAACGATCAACAATTAAAAGAGCAACAAGTTGAACTCCTACAAATTTCAAGGAGTTATATTAGGGATTAGTTGTTTTGATAACTTCAACGGCTTCAACGGCTTCAACAATTTACTTAAGCTCTTAAAGGATTTGACAAAGAGTTATCAATACCAAGAAGTTATTAAGAAGATTTGTACCACCTACTTTTCTCATGTATAAATATGACTCTAAAACTCTTAGAGCATCAAGCTACTTTTCATATAAAAAAGTAGAATTTGAGAGAGTGTGGAAAAATGCTTTGCATTTGAAATCTACATGCTTTGAAGAAAGCAAAATCATGCAATAATATGGTTATCTCAAGTGGACGCAGACGCTCTTGTCGAACTACTATAATTCTGAGTGTTAGTTTTTCTTTTTATTTTTATTTTCTATTTTAAAGTTTACAATAAAAAACATGATCCCTTTATGATAAAATATCGACATCATAAGAAAGATCATGACTATACAGAATTAAAAAAACTATCATCTCTATTGATATGAAATTTTTTAGGTAAAATAAAAAAGTAAAGTCATATGAGTTTCAGCATAAAGTGGACAATATCACATACTGATAAAAAGATTCGTCAAAGATTATCATTCTAACAAATAATATCATAGGCATACCCCTAATTGAGTCAGGTTGGTAAAATCCTTGAGTTCGGACAAAAAATTTAGGAGCCTCAAAGACATTTTCAAGGTGAAAATCTGTGGTAAAAAAACTCAATCGGGCATGTCGGGTATTCGAAATAAGATGAGTTACTTGGATATGAGCTAAACAGATAGAGATGGCTATTTTCAAGAGAGACTAAGACTTTGATTGAATCATTCCATGTCAAATCTAAAAGTTAAGTTTAAGGAAAGACTTGATGATACTTTGTTTGATGGAAGAGTTGTTGAGATAACAGTCTTACATTGGTTAAATTATAAGAGGATCAAAATCATGAGTATATGAGCAATAACAATCAATTTTATTGGTTTAAGGCTTTGGGTGAAATAAAAAAGGAAATTATGAGGTTACTTATAT
This sequence comes from Sechiopsis laciniata, assembly GCA_037833695.1. Lineage (NCBI taxonomy): Eukaryota > Viridiplantae > Streptophyta > Magnoliopsida > Cucurbitales > Cucurbitaceae > Sechiopsis > Sechiopsis laciniata. The sequence continues at coordinate 1,360,345 of JBBMKA010000015.1, read as the reverse complement.
TCCGTTTGATAATCATTTTGTTTTTAATTTTTGTATTTAAAATTTAAACTTATAACAACTATCTTACCATATATTTTTTCTTATTTGAATATCTATATCTTACCTATATTTTTAGAAACCAAATCAAAATTTAGAAGAAAAAAAGTATCTTCCATAGGTTTGTTTTTTAAACTTGGTTAGCATTCACATACTTTCTTAAGGAAAGATAAAATACATAATATAAAAAAGATGAGACATATCGTAGAACAATTGAGTAAAAATAAATTTAAATTAAAAAAAAAAAGTTATCAAATGGATTTTAATAATAGTATATCAATGTCAAGATAATCTGTTGATAATTTATTGTCTAAACATTATACTTGTTGAAAGTTATGGTTTATTTTTTGGCTAAATTATCACAAATGCCCATAAACTATCACATTTGTGTCAAACTTACCCTTAAACTTTGAAAAGTTCCAAAACTACTCCTGAACTTTACAAAACATTTCAAAAATACCCTTATCGTTAGTTTTGGATGGAAACCGTTAAAGTTTTGTTTAAAAAATATCCCTAAACTTTAAAAAGTTTCAAAAAGTACACCTAGTCTTAAAAAATTAAAAAATCTAAAAAATTTAACTTTCAAAATGTTTGAATTTAATATGTCAGACTTTGGCTGAGATGAACAATAAATTCTCGATAACTCATAAAACTTTTCAAATTGAGATTTGTTATTTATTATTACATCTTGATGTAAACACTAGAATTTAAAATTCATTTATAACCTTGTAATTTATTAATGTATAAGGTTGGACGGGTTCGAGGATTGACCCACCAAACTTGAAAATATAGGGTTGAATTAGGTTTCTTAATGCATAGGGTTGGACGGGTTCGAGGATTGACGCACCTGAAAAGTGTAAAAAATTCCTTTAACCCAACTTGGACCATGTTACACCAATAACCGCTACATATTTAATTGTAAAAAAATATTATCTATGTATTTCTAACTTATGGATTACTTTTATATCAATATTGATTGTGTAATTAATTGAATTGTTAGCTTAGTGTTTACATTAAGATGTAATAATAAATAAGTACAAATCTCAATTTAAAAGTTTTTATGAGCCATCGAGAATGTCTTGTTCATCTTGGCCAAAGTACACATTAAATTCAAATATTTTTGAAGTTAAATTATTTAAATTTTCTATATTTTTTAATACCAAGAGTATTTTTAAAACTTTTTAAAGGTTAGGGGTATTTTTAAAACAAAATTTTAATGGTTTCCATCCAAAACTAACGGTAAGAGTATCTTTGAAATGTTTTGTAAAGTTCAAAGGTAATTTTGACACTTTTCAAAGTTTAAAGGTAAATTTGACACAAATGTGATTGTTTAAGGTATTTGTGATAATTTAGCCTTTATTTTTTTCAGCTGGCTGTTTAAGTCTAGTTTTTCTTGAAATGATCAAGAAAAAGTCACAAAATTAAATAAGATATTTGAAATGATTCAATTTCAATACTTTCAGAACAATCTGACCTGTACTAAAAAAAAAAAAAAAAAAAAAAAATCTGATCTGAAATTTAGATTTCATGAGACATTTTGCTTTTTCATGGTATTTAATTATTGTCATTATTATTTTCCTATAAGGACACTAGCTGTATTAATCTTTCCTCTGTCTTTCAAAGTTGCGAGTCGGTTCCATGTTGAATAAGAATCTTTTTTAAAATATATGCTTACCTTCTTTAGTAAACATAATGTGGTTCATGATTTTTTAATTATTAATATATTTATATTGATTGAGTTATGATTCTTGTATTTAATTTTATACTTTTCTTTTATAATAATAATTGTGGAATGAATATTTAGAACTCTAACTTAAATAGAATGTGTGTTGGAACTATTTTGTTGACTACTAAAATTAGTTTACAATATTATAATGAACCCGCTCAAATAATTCGGACAATAAAAAAAAAGGATTTTGTCTTAAAAAAAAAACAAAATAAGATCAATTTTGAAATTTATTATAAATAGGAGGTCGATTTTCATAGATTTTTAAATTCTTTTTCCTTTTTTTAATACATTTTAAAACTATTTTTTTAGTAAAGACCAATAAATCCTACATAAATGACATTATTACTTTTAAATAATGAGAGTCAAATACCGATTTTTAAGATTGAATATGTGTCCTTCGTATTAATCTGAATTACCAGAAAACAATGTGAACCTTTAGGTAATACATTTTGAAACTAAATCACCCATAACCACAATCATTCCAAACAAAATATCATACACTAAAATTTGATGGGTCACCTAATTAGGATTATAAAAAATAAACAAAAAAAACCAGAACAAAATTTTTATTCCCAATTTATGAACCACTAGAAACATTCTAAAATTGATCTGAAAAAAAAAAAGAAAAGAAAAAGAAACATTCTAAAATTAAATACTAAAATGTAACCACAATAGCATTTATGTTCTCATTTATATTTTTTCTCTCTGACTAATTATGAGCATAAGTTCAAACGAGAGAGAACGATAAATCAGTTAAGTTTTTTTTTACAATAAATCAATTAAGTAGATTTGAGAAAACCTTAAATAGGAAATCAAAATTGAAATGGAAAAATTAAAAGCTAAGTTAATTTTGTTTGTAAAAAATATAACATAATAAATATAAAGCTACAAAGTTTGTAATTTGAGTTGGTGGCGCGATTGATTATCTAGTTTGAAGTTAATCTATTTTAATTCTATGGTCATAAAAAAGCGTGATTATAGGGAGAATGATTTCTAGCGGTCCAAACACAGAAATCATTCTCATTTTCCTCCTTATTTTTGGTGGTCCAAACATACTCTATAATCATTTGATTTTATCTCCTTTACTCCTCTAATAGCATCATGTCATGTATCACATAATAATCAATTAGTTACGGGTTCGAATCTAAAATGTCCGTTAAACTAAAAAACAAAAGAAGTTAACTACATCAAGAAACTCTTTTATTTAAAAGAGAATTTATATGGTCCGACCATTTTAAAACTCGAATATATTTTAGGCTTAAACAATAAAAATCCATACCAAAAATTTAAATAGAAGGTTGTTGACTTGAATCCAACTCATATGTTCTACTAAAAACACCATCTTTTATGTTTTTTACTAAAGAAAAACATCTCTTACCTCATCTAGAAACTCAGGACATAAATATCATCCATTTTTTAGGAAATATATATCATAATAACTCTAAATCAATATACTATACAAGTCTGTTTTAGAGCTGGAAAAACAACAAAAAGAAAAGGAAAACGAAGCAACGAAGAACAGAAATTATATTTATATTTATATTTTATCAACTTTGAAATGTATGATGTGGATGAATGGGGTCCAGTTTACAAGGGTCAACGGTTGATTTTTTTGGAGTTACAGGCAGCAGCCATGGCTTGACAATGGCGTCGTCGTAACAGCTAACTCAGTCGTTGAAACGATCCAAATTAATGGTGGGTCACAATTCCTGCCAAACCTGATCTTTATCTCTTTTTCTTTTCTTTTTTTTTTTAGCCTTTTAATTATTTGTAATGCGTTGTAATCAGATTCATTAAACACTAAAATCTTTCTTAATTTTCCTCTTTCATTATTGTTATTCCCATTTGTTTACATTTCTTTAACATAAAAGGGGTCCAATCACTGTTCTTGTTCTTCTTTGCTTTGTAAATCTCTTTACCATTTCGCTTCTGGATTCTTCATTTTGGTCCTTTGGGTTCGCAGATCCATCGTTTTTTCAATCTCTAATCTCAGGTATTTGATTTTTAACTCGATTTTGTTTCACTTTGTGCTTTTTTGGGGTTTATTGGCATGAGATTTTAAGTTTGTTAGTTGCTATTTTATAATCTAGTCTTGAATGGGTTCTAAGTTTGAAGTTAATCTTTCTTTATGTTTGTATTCTTTCTGGTTAATGTGGTTATGATTTTGGTGTAACAAAACAGAGAAGAAGGGAAGTTGGGTTTGAGGATTGGGGATTTGGTTGGGTGAAAAAGGGTGAGTCAGATCTAACTCTAAAGGCTTAGTTATGTCTTTTCTTGGCACACAACAAAAGTGCAAGGCCTGTGAGAAGACTGTGTACCCTGTGGAGCAGCTCTCTGCTGATGGAGTTTCCTATCATAAGTCTTGCTTCAAATGCAGCCATTGCAAAGGGACTTTAAAGGTATTGAACTCTGTTTTCTTTGAGCTGGATTTTGATCTTTAAGATTTTCTAAATCATCAATAAATCAAGGGTTTAGGATGAATTTGTTCTTTTACATGTATTTCAGAAGATTTGATGCCATGTCAATTGACTACTGAACCTAAGAGCTTAAGTTTTTTTTTAGTTTTTTTTTGTGTCTGATATACGTGTACAACTGCCTAATCCAACAACATTTGATTGTCAAGAAAATCCGTAGAAAATTATGCAAGTAGCCATCATGAATTGAACTTATAATCCCTTAGTTCCCAAAAGACTCTCTTGACCACTAGGCAAATCCATGATTATTAAATTCAACAACATTTTGGGTGAAAATTTTGAACCAATAACTTCTTGGTTATTAGTTTATACATCATGTCTGTTGAGCTAGCTAAGTCCTTGTTGGCCGATCTAAGTTAATAAGTAGTATATTTCTTCTTTTACATGGATTCCTAATAATGCTTTCTAGTCAACATACCGGGAATCTAATGGATATTGAAATGTGGTATCAACTTCTGTTCTGTCTTAATTATCCATCTTTTGATGTACCTATCACAAGTAAACACAGCCTAGATGATGGAATAGGAGCTAAAATATCTAGTCTAATGACTCTTAATCTTGATTCAAACAATAACAAGAAATTTTCTAGATGGATTGGAACTCTATCGGGCCTTGGGACGGGCATGGGTGTCCCCTTGTATGCAGTGGGGTGAAGCTCCAATTCTCCTTTATAAAAAAAAATGAAACTTTCTTTGTATTTATAACCTTTTTCTCTGCTTGCCTTCAGCTGAGCAATTATTCTTCAATGGAAGGTGTTCTGTACTGTAAGCCTCATTTTGAGCAGCTCTTCAAAGAGACAGGCAACTTCAACAAGAACTTCCAATCACGTACGATCTTATCTTCTTTCAAATAACTTTTATATTCCACTTCCCTAAAGTTTTGGTTTCACATGTTTAATTGTTTTTTAATATTATTTACAACAGCTGCAAAGTCAGCTGAGAAGTTAACTCCAGAGCTGGTAATTTCTTGCTCAAATTAGTTATAATTTACCCTTGTGGAGCTTTTTCTCCAAAGATAAAACTATGCTGTGTAATGCAACTACTTATTTGTGTAACCACTTGACTGGTTTCAGACTAGGTCACCTAGCAAAGCTGCTGGCATGTTTTCTGGTACTCAAGACAAATGTGCTACTTGTAGTAAAACTGTTTATCCACTTGAGAAGGTAACAACCACTTACTGAAGTCTTTATTTATCTTTGATTTTTTGATATTTATGAGTGGCCGGGCCTGTTTACATCCACCTCGATTATTTACATGGGACAAAACATATGACTCTATAATATTTGATTATCAATGAAATCTGTAGAATATTAATTCTTAAGTAGGTGATCAGTATAGATTGAATCTATAAACTTTTGGTTTCTCAAGGTCTTTTTGACTACTAAACTAACTCTTATTGGCTCACCTACTGAAATCTTGACAAGCAATTCCTGCTCCCCCCTCCAACAAAGGGAGACTGAACATTTGTTAGAATATCCAGGTAGAGAAGGTAATTAGCTTCTTTTTTTAATAGATAGCAGCCTATTTAGTTTCGGTACAATGTTAAAATATTTATAACTTAGTGCATAGATTAAACTATCAATAACATATCAGTTTTACCCTGAGCTTCCACTTCCCCCCAGATGTGCATAGTTACTTCCTTTTCCTTTTTTCGTTTTTTATTTTTTATTTTTTGATATCCGTGAGTGTTTGAGCCACCTGATGCGCACTTGGACTCTTCTCATGAAAACAAATTCATTTTGTTGTCAAAAAACTCGTAAGAAATTATTTTCTAGATAGGTAGCCATCACCATAGATTGAACTCATAACTTATTAGTTCTCCAAAACCCTCTTCACCTCTAGGCTAACCGTACTTCCTTCAAACTTTTAGGTTTATGTTCATTTGGTCCTTGAACTTTTAAAAGTGTTTAATAGGTTCTAAAGTTTCAACTTTGTGCATAATAGGTCCAAAAAAGAAAAAAAGAGTAAAAGTTGTCAAATCAATTCCATGGTTATTGGTTCATAAATTTGAGAGTTGTCTCAAACAAAGTTTGTGGAGGATTACATGGATCTGCTATAACAAATACTTGCAGGTAACAGTTGAAAGTCAAGCCTATCACAAGTCATGTTTTAAGTGCTCTCATGGAGGGTGTTCTCTATCTCCATCAAATTATGCAGCCTTGGAGGGTATTCTATATTGCAAACATCACTTCTCCCAACTTTTCAAGGAAAAGGGAAGCTACAACCACCTGATCAAGTCTGCATCCATGAAGCGTCCTGCTGCCTCCATTCCCGAAGCTTGAAGTTCTAATTCTCGTGTCCTCGGTTTCGGACCTAACTCTCTATTTACCTGAATGTGTTTTTGAGATGGAAAAAAGGAAGGGGAAAGATATTTATGTATATTTACCATTATTTTGGCTGTGTTTGTTTGAGCAAATTGTTGCATTTGATCGATATTTGAGATGCAAACGTTATAAAAGATTTCAAGGACTTTCATATTTGAACATTATGCATTTTGTTTTTGTGCATTTTTGTTTTTGTGCATTTGAACATGTATATTTAGAGAATGACAACTCTGTTGATATTTCTTTAAGCCCTTCTTCACCTAGAAGAGATCATTGATGTAGCCCAGAAAGCAGCAGATTTAGTACCCAAAAATAAAAATAATTGCAAAATATTTCTGTAAAAAAAAAAAAAAATTCATATTTTTCTTAGGTGCCATATAAAGAAATCTGTAAATGGGTCGATTTGGTTAATAGAATTCAACAAAAGTTCAAATCTTCCAATTTATATTTACCTTTGTAGAAAAGAATAACAACACTATTAATCTTGAGGAAATAATTAAGGGCAAGTTAAACTCGAATAAGATTCAAGTTCTAGATTATATCAAAAGGAAAAGAATTACAAGATAAATCAAGATTTAATAGGTTTTGGAATTTCCCATTCTTGAGAACCACTCTCAATTCCTAATTCCAAAATGGTTACAATATATTTGATAACTTTCTCCTCCTCTATTACCTCTATTTATAAACCCTAGCCTCTAACTTACTCCTCAAGTAATTGCTAACATAGTCCTATATTATTCCTTAATACTCTAAGGTCCAGAACGTATCAATACCCGCCCCCTTTAAAGCACCTTGTCCTCAAGGTAGGCATACACAAGAAAAACAAAAAATAGAAACATAAAAATGAAAATCCAGATTGTTTTTTTCGGTGGTCGGAGCGGTGCTGCCGCTGGCAGAGGTGGCCGGAGTGACGACAGCGGTGGTCGAAACTGTGGTGGCTGGCAGTGTTGACCATGGCTCAATCTTCTCAAGTCAAATCCACAATTACAAACGCTTAAACCCCACCATACTACAAATGGGCCTAAAACAATTGAAATTGAGCCCATTAGTCACATAGCCCAAGGCAGCCTACATCAACCCTATAACACCCTATTCAACATAAAAAAAACCCTAGCCGTCACATAAAATTCCTTCACTTTTTGAAATTCAACTTTTTTATTTTTATTTTTATTTTTCCAAATGTATAGCACTGTACATAGAACCCTAGGAGCCACTTTCTCGATTGTGCCTTTCCTTGACTCCGTCATCATCCTCACTAGAGTTTGTTGCCGACATTGATCTCTATCTCTCCCATCCTTGCGTTGACATCGATCTCGATCTTTCACCATCGCTCGCAGTCGCCAACATTGGTGAAAACGATCACCCTTCGTCTTCATCTTTGCCCTCGACGCCCTCCATGGTTTCTTCTCAGATGCTCGTAGCCATGTTTTCTTCTTTGATTTTCGTCGACTCTTCTTCTTCTCATTTTTTTCGTGTTTTTCTTTTGGACATTCTCTTTGATTTTTGCTCACTGTTTTCTTTTTTTGCACTTTTTTCTGATCTTTGAATCTGTATTCTTCACCTCCTCTGATTGTTTCAATAAACTTTCTTCCCTTCTTAGTTTGGCAGCCTCTCTTTCGGCTTTTCTTCGTGCTTATTCTTCCCTTCTCTCGACCTTTTTTCATTCGTCCTCTTCTCTAAGTAGCCTCCATTCTTCTCTCCAAGAATCGATCAACGCTAGAAGCCCTTTACAAACAAACTGAAAATCACTTGCATCCATGGACAGAATCGAACTGCTCTAATACCAATTGATAAGATCTAGGATCTAGATTACATCAATCCCTAATACCAAAATGGTTACAATATATTTGATACTTTTCTCCTCCCTTATTACCTCTATTTATAAACCCTAGCCTCTAACTTATTCCCCAAGTAATTGCTAACATACTCTATATTATTCTTGAATACTCTAAGGCCTAGAACGTATCAAACTCTTGGTTTGTAATAACATGTGTGAAAAGGAACATCACCATTAATCTCAACAAAATAACTCGGGAGATTTGTATATTGTTTCACTTTGTCTGTTACTTTGAAGTTTAAAAAATAATTATAAATTTCAGTAAAAAAAAGGACAGAAATAATTATAAATAGTTCATCAACGTCTAGTTAATGATAATTTTTAATATAATAAAGAGAGTAGCAGTGAATAATTATGAAACACCTTATTTCTTACCTCTTAGAAAGAGTACATCATACAAAAAGTTACTAACACCTAAAAGTTAAGGACCGAAGAGTTTGGAGTTTTACAACCCAAACCGGGGTACTGCCCTAAAACCCGGAGCCAAGAAACATCAATCAAGAGTTCTAATTTTTAAGCTCGACCAATAACAACTCGAATATGAGACCTCTAAGCGAGTACGACCCTTGAGATATAGCATTCATTAGTTTTATATTCCTCCATCACACTCTTTCTCCTCTTTCCCTCTACTTGCTCCCCCTTTGCTCAATTTCTTTATTTTTCCAGATTTTCTTCTCAACTTTTCTTCTCTTGCCCAAGTTTCTTCTTTTCTATTACTAAGAACATTAGACCGTGGTTTTGGTAATGTTCACACTCCTTGTTTTTTGTTCAAAAGCTGAAAATAATAAACAGCTTCAACATCTCCAAACAACCCTGAAATTTATGACTTGTTAGAGGGAGATGAATTCTGCACCGAAGCGTATGCATCATCCCAAGATTCGGATTCAAAAGACAACAAGAAATTTTACAATTAAGCTCACTCATAAGTTTCAAACCTGAAACCTTCAAGAGAGCATATGCCTTTGAGACCCTTAGACACTACTTACGACTACTAACAAGGCCACCGTGGGAGACAACAAGAAATTGAATGTTAACAGTAGAGCTATGAATGGTTCTCATTAATTAACAACATAACAAATGTTAATACCAAAATGATTGTGCAGCCACCCAATTATACAATTCCTTCTCCTGATCCTTAAAGAATGAGAATGTTCTTCCATAGCTCAAGCTGTGTTACAGAGTTATGTTGTGTCACTTATTTAACTTTCTATTCCTAAACTATTCCTCCAATTTGTTGCTATTACAATATAAGAAGCTGATTTCCTATGCTTCTGAGAAGAAAAAAACAAAGAAATGATGAAAACAAGAGCAGCAGTTGCTAAGCATGCAGCCACTACTACTATGGCAACTTACTTTGAGCTTTGGCACAGTCAACTCTTATTTGTTCGTTTCTTTGCTTCGCTGTAGAGAATGACTCCCATAACTGTGAGCGAATAACCGAACATTCCAGTGACAGAGACAGGATTTCTAAAGATTAAAATGGAAACAACCACAGCTACAGCCCCTTTTGCATTTCCTAGCACCTGAAAAAGACAAAACAAATGAGAATTCTAGAGGATCTTTCATTCATGGGCTGCGAGAAACCTGACATTGACCGGACATCAGTAATAAAAGAAACGAAAAGATGGAACTTGCTGCAACCAAACACATAGGGTATATTTGGGACAATTATAAATGGTGAGTTATTATAACAAGGGAAGTTATAATAACTTGCCTTTGGGGGGCAAGGTTATTTTTTTTTAAACTAGGACATCAGAACTCTTTGCTCCACTCTAGAATAACTGCGCTTGTCCTTAGACCAGGCACCGAGAGACATTGAAGGAATAGAGACACGAAAAATGTCTACAAATTAATGTTATAGGTGAGTCTCAAACTTGGGACCTTGAGGAGGCGCGCCTTCAAAAGTCAAGCCTTATGCCACCGTGCAATCCCTTGCAGACGTTTGGGGTGCAAGGTTATTATAATATGGGTTATTATGATAAACTATATTTGAGGTGCAGACTATTATTATAACAAGTGTAATGATAACAGAGTTTACTATAAGATAGGTTATTATAACAGAACTGAAGAGTTATTATTATAGTTAGGATAAGGGGTCTAACCCCTATGCTACAAAGCTATCTTCTCTTATTTGATCATAATGTTAATTCTTATTTGATATTTTTCATCATTAGATAACCTACTATGTTAAATATGACCGAAGAATTTGTCCCAAAGCTCTACAACTACAGCCTCTGACAATACTCAGGAAACTAAAGATCAAGGTTTGAAGATTCTGGAGGTAGGACTAAGGGTGTGCTTATTGAAGGAAATCCCAATAAGCTCCCGCTTCTTTCAATAGAAAAAAATAACACTAGTTGGCTGCTAGCTAGATCTATCAATAACAATTCATAGAAGACCATTTGGGACCTGCCTCAGCCATATGATAAAGCTACGAGACAGTTTAAAAAAAGATACAAATATATCAAAGAATTAAACAGACTATAGTCTACTAATCTGTTTATACTTTTAAATCTGATGGTGATATAATATCAAAGCAGATCTTGATTTCGAACTCTCTCTAGAGTTATATTTCTGGCTCATCTAATACAAGAAGTTCGCAAGTTAGGCAGTGAGCCCATATTTAAGTAATAGAATACATCAATCCATCAGTTTATACATTTGATCTAGTGGTGTTCTAATAAAGATTTCAACATGCAAGTCTGTCCATTCACAAGAAACTTGAACAATCGTGGTTTACTTCAACTATGCAATTATACTTATGAGTTATGACAACACAGTCAAACTCAATCAACAAAGAACACAAAGTTGGGCCAGGCCCTGAATTATTTCCAGCGTTTTAGAAAATATGATTCTAAATAAATTTAACTTCAACTCAGGCGTATTGTGAACAGTAGCAAGCATCGGTATACAATAAAAAATGAAAATATACCTGAAGGGTCAGCGCGCTGGTGTGTTTCGTGACCAGAAAATTCGAAAGATTTACGAAATATGCTAGTGATGAATTGAACAGAAGGTACCAGATGATTTTGATATCATCTTTAGCAAGAGCTAGTGTGATACCAACCACATTTTCTTCCATAATAAGTGTTGCAGGGAGCAAGAAAACAACAGCCATTGGAGCCATATACAAAAGGAGATTCATGGAATTCAGCTTCTCTCTGCACAACATCACAGGCCGTTTAGTAGTAGGAACATTAGATGCTCGAAATTCCATTGTTTTAAAAAAAACAGCAATGATATTAAATAGAAGACTAATGAAAGAAATAGCCTTACCCTTCTGCAGAAAGCAAAATTCCTTGAAGTACTGATTTGAGAGCTCTTGCAGCGGTAGCTGCAACACATATCAGAAATCCAAAAAGATGGAAACTTGGCTCGCCCTGTTTCCATAACACAAAATTTTGAGAGGAAAATTCTATGCCCACTTTTTTCATACAATTTTGAGTCTTTGACAATAGGGGAGAACGAAATGAAAGCAGATAAGAAATTGAGAAACAGTAACACTGTTAGAGTTTTTAGGGGATGATTGGATTTAGGGGTTAGGAGAGGAGAGATCTTAATCCATGCTTGTTTTTTGTATATCAAAACTTCTCTCAATTCTTCCTGAACTCCTCCTCACATCCCATCAGACCTATTTAGTACTATCAAATTTCAAATTAAACACCATTACTATAAAATAAAAATCTTCTTTCTTAACACTAATCCCCAAAAATTTTTCCAACATCTTATTTCCAAAACACAAATTCTTTAAAAGTTTTTCTAACATCTCCTCTTCAAAACACCAACAACCAAACAAATATTTCATCATTCCAAATCACTCAACTTCCTCTACACTTAAATACCCATCAAACAAAAACTAAGAACAGACTAAGAATAGAAACCTTCAATCTCAGCTAAGTCCAAATATATGAAATCCGAAACCCCCATGTCTAACAAATATATGAAATCAAAAACCTTTCGGTATTATCCAAAGAAGGTCATAAACCTAGCAAAAAAACAGTTCCACAGTTAAAACTACCATTTTCAAGTTTAACGAAAACAACCGCATTAACTTTCTCAAAAGAAGCCCAAAATAACCGCACCTCCACTAATGTCAACGGACATACCACCTGACCCTATAATATTTGGATGTCAAGGAAACTAGTAGGAAATTAATTTATAGATAAATGGTCATCAAAAAATGAAGCCCCCGAAGGCTCTGTTTGACCGCTAAGCCATCCACTCCAGGATGGTTACAAAAAAAATGTAAAATTTGGCATGAAACAGCATAACAGATGAGGCAAGCAAAGCAACAAATAAACTAGCAGGATGGGAGATTTTAGAAAAAAGAAGAGAGGTTCATACATACCCCGCTTGCAATGACAACCCCGGTGACGACAGGAATGAGAGTAACATAAGTGAGCCAAGCCTCCCTCTTGACGGTCATCAGGTAAGCAAAAACCGCGGTGAAAAACGGCGTGGTCGCTCCGATAGCCTGGTTGAAAGAGACGGGAAGATACCGAAGGGAAATATTCCCAAAGACAACGGAGATGCAGAAGACAAAGCTGAGGGCGGAGATGTTAAAGAATTGGAGGCGGGATCGAAGGGTCTGGAGAGGAACGACCTTGAACCAAGCAATGGCAATGTAGCTGAACAAAGAACAGGCGGTCATGTGGCACATGGTGAGGAAGATCGGGTACTTGAAACCGTAGCTGCTGAGCAAATACTTGTTGAGCAACAGGACGCCAATGTTGGAGGAGTACCACGCCGCAACCAGCCCCATCGTCAAGAAGCGGCTCCTCGTATCCTTCATCTTCGGAGGTGGGTCTTTATCAAAAAGCTGTGATTTTTACAAACAAATGCATACCAATCAAAATGCGTTAAATTGTCTAAGCTCCAGTTTTGAGGATGATTATGGAGAAGGGGAAAAATGTACACAGTTTTTTTAAAAGCAGAGGAAAATGCGTTGAGAATGTGAGCATTACAAGGGCTGAATTCGCGAATCGTAACTTCTTTATTTATTTCTTTTAACTTTCTTAGTCTTAAATTCTTATTTTTCTTTATAGTTTAACATTCTTTTTCTTTAACTTTTTTTTTTTTAAAGAAAGTCAACATTCTTTTTCTTTAAAATTAATTCATTGTTAATGCTCTATAATAATTAATCCCATATCATATAAGTGCAAAATTTCACAGAAATGATAGTTTAAAACTAGAGCTATATATCGAATGGATTGGTGGCGCAATTAATTATCTAAATTGGTATTAATTCATTTCTACTCTGATTCGATCCTTAGAATCGATATTTGTAATTTCCGTCCTCCCAACTTGTATTCAAAAAAAAAAGAAAAAAACTAAAGCTATATAAATAATAATAATTTTTGTATATAACACGCCATCTTTTTTTCAAGATCGAAGTATAGTTTCAGTTTTTGTCGTCTTTCACATTAATATTTTGTAAATATTCGACTGATTTTTTTTTTTCCTTAAAGAAATAGAAAACATTTTGTACCCAACTTCTATCAACTCTTTTCCAAAACTCTTCACGTTTTTTCTCCTTTTTTACACTTGATTTATTGGGGGGTTTTTTGGGCCCTGTTTTATTCTTTTAACAAGTGGAAATGTTTATCGCCTAATTCGTTGCTTGTGGGCGTGGTCTACTATTAATTACTTCGATTAAATGTGCAATTAATTTTTTTAAAAGAATTGCAATTAAATTAAGACTTCAACAAAAATCTAATAATAAGACTTAGTTTTTTTTTTTTTAGTTTATAACAATTAAAAATGAAAGAATCGAACTCATGATCTCTTAATTAATAGGTGTACACTCATATTGCCAAATTATTGCTTTGGTTGACATGAGACTTAATTTTTTTTTTTTTTTTTTTTGAGAAAAGACTTAAATTTTTTTTGTTTAATATGGAGAGAGAAAAGAATTTAAACTTTAATGTTTTGTTGGAACATCTGCATTAACAAGTGGATATATGCTCAAATTGGTTAATAACAGTTGGTCAACTTTCCTGGGAAGAAACTAGTTGAGACTATATAACATGATTTGTAGTCTTAAAATTGATACATGTACTTTGAAATGCACCATTTGTCAATAACAAGTTCTAAAAATCAATATTAATTTACTAACATAAAGTTCTCTTTTTTATTTTGGGCCTTATGGACTTCTTTCAACAAATTGAAAAAGGCAATTGCGAACATATTACTCAAGCATAAGCCATTTCCAAATTTTGTGCAGTTGACCTTACTTAAAGGGGCCTGCTTTTCTTTCATTATCATCTAAGAATCGTAGTGGCGTAGAAAGGAAAAAAATAAATAAATCATTTGAAATCATCGAGAGAGGTGGGGTTGTAAATTCTTGGAGGTGTTTTGATTTTAGATGAGAAATTATTTTAAAAAATTAAAAATTGAGAGTAACAAAAAAATTCATTGAATATTTGGTAGTAGATTTGAAATGAATATTGTTTTTAATAGTTAAAAATTAAAAATAAAAAGTTGCTATAAATCAATGATTAAAAATAATTTCTTATAAATGTATAGTTATTTTGAATAGGTAATAATAAATACTCATTTTAAATTTTCTATATATTTGACAAACAAAACACCAGTAAGTTCTAACCTGATTACTTGGCCATGTGGAAAGCCATGGCGCAGGTTGACCTTTAGATATCTCTGCAGATCCGCCATAACTTCCTGCTGTAGAACTGGAAGCTCTTAATTTTATAAACCTGCTTTTGCTTCGAGATTTGATCAACGATGATTCAGCATACACATGATGTCTTAAAGGACAAATTAGCTTTTGGCTCTCTGGAAAACACCCAAAACTAGAAGTTACCAAACAGTGACCAACAATCAACATATGAAAGTAATAAAGCACCACCCATTAGAAACAGAGAATGAAAAGCTTTAAACTTGATCTTAATGAGCCAGAAAGTAAAAAATTCTCAGCAAACAAACAGAACTAGCTACAAATAAAAGAGATGATGGAGGATACCACTAAAGGGGGAAAGAATTGCAGATGATGAAATTAATAAGGTCTGTGTCATCTGGATCAAAATAACTTGGACAAGTTTTTGAAAGTTTCAAAAGATTGTACCATCCGCCGGGATCTGTTCGAGGACAATGGTTTCAAATTCTAATATGTAAGGGGCAGTAACAGAGTGGAGGTGAGTCTGCTATTACTACCGCAAACTTCACACGTGTTGAGATACTATTGGCTGGATTAGTGGGTCCTTTCAGATAGGGAAATCTGAAAGTGAATTTGCAACGGGTGAGTTGGCGAATCAAAAAATGCCATGGAATATTCAGTCGACGTGGCAATGAAGACAAGGATTATCCAAGGTATGGTATGGTGGACCAGCCACGGAAACTACAGTATCATGAATTCCTAATGAATGCAGTCGACATTTCTCGACAAGTTCGAAGTGAAATGAAAATTGTGTTTGTTTTTTTCCTAAGAACATCACATCTAGAAATATTTTAGCCACCCAACTAAATTTCATCAGTTTTGCAAATTTTGGATATTTGTTATGCAATTCGAATCATGTTGGCTTAGCATGAGAAAGTTGGATGGGAATGAGATTGAGAAAGATCTTCGGTTTGCCACAGAAGATCACATGGCATTTGATTGGGAGACTGTCGATGTATGCCAACCAAATTTGTAATCTCAAGATTAAAAAACACAGCAAAAAAATTGAAAGGTAACACTCCTTCATTGCAGACTACTAATCAAGTTTCACATCAAATAATCCTCTAAAATGTTGCTGTCATCGAAACAAAACCATTTAAGAAAAACACAAACTACTAACATAAGCTATAATCTCTCAAACCAAGAGTTGTGTTAGCTTTGAGACTAAGTTCTCGAATCTAACAAAGTTTGGAGGATTTAGCTTTGGGAATGTCTTTAGAAAGAATGAGGTATTCTTTATTCTATTTTTCTACAACTTGACCCTTCTAGTCTATTTTTCTACAAATCCTTTGTCAATCTCGAGGACTACTAGCAACTCTTTAAAAAAGTTCAAACATCATAAATGATTGAAGTTCAAAGAAGAAAACTTACTATTTCATCTTCAAACCACTCACTTTGTGTAGATCTCAGAGAGACAGACTTCTGTTTTATAATTGTTCTTTGAGTAACTTCAGGATTCACTCAATCTTCCCTAGGTTGGTTGCCAAATGAGGCCTCCTTGCCTTTCTGGTGCTTGTTTAAGGAAAAAGGCTCGAGCGAGTCGAGCCTCTAGCCAAATACTATTTGGCTCGGGTACAAATAGGAGAACTTTTAGCAATTTCCGTAAAGATCCAAAAAGGTTTAACAGCCTATAATGTCATTACTTCGAATAAGAACCCAGCTATATTGTAATATGAAAGTAAATAAATAATAGGTAATTGAAACCTTCCATTCTTAAAAATACTCTCCCTAAATGACTCACCATATAATAGCTTACCCTTTCCCTTCTCTACTACTCTTATATATAACCAATTCTCTAACAATCTCTCCTACTCTTTACTAAGAACTTTGGGGTCTAAGAACTTCGCAATTTCCCCCTTTCTTTTATTTCTTCCTATTGGAGATGTGTCTTTAATCTTTGGTTCTTGAACTTATCAATTTCATTACAATGAAATGGTTTTTTCAGAAGAAAAGGATGAAACAACCCAGAGATAATCACTCCACAATTGACAGACATTAAGGTAAAAGGATTGTTCTCATATATTGCCAGCTATAGATACTCTGATTCTACCACCCTATGGAATTATCCAGAAAATCAAGGAAAAAAAAAAAAAAAAAAAAAAAAAAAATATCCTAATACACCCCAAGAACTTTCCATAGCTCTAAACGCCTATTTCTTGGTATTCACACATAAAATCAGAACCAGCAAAGATGCTCCTGGAAGCTTGCTTGACTTCAAACAAAATGCTAAACAATCATATTCTCAAATCCATCACAAATTAGAACCCCTAGTAACAGTAATTTCAATTTCCATTCCAATTTAATCAATTATCTCAGCATCAAAACAGAATAATCGAACGCTAGAAAGTACCATTTACTTGTCATTTTATTTTCCATTAAGAGAGGATTAAAAACATATAATACGCAAAGCGACTTTTCACGATCAAAGCAAAACCAATCGCTTCTCGTGGCCGAAGAGCATTAGAATCTGAAACAACAAGAAATCGCTAGCACTACCGTAAGTGTAGATTACGAAATGAACATGTTGCGAATGGCATCAAGATTTGGAACTCACCATTTTCAATGCCGACTCTGATTTGGTGATTTCAGATCTAGGGTTTAGGTGAAAAGTGAAATCCCATTACCCATAAAATTTACTGACTCAAATCTCGAAATCTCTTCGTTCAGCTTTGATCCATATCGCTTTTTTGTGAGGATAAGCGATCGAAAGTTGGGAAAATAATGATCCATTCATGAACCCCTGATTTAGAGAAGAACAAGTTGAAGATTGATCTCGTTGCTTAGAAGTTAAGAACTAGAACGAGTATCCAAATTGGTCGACTTGTAAATTCTTTTTAGTCGTGTTTGGCGCCAAATAAATTTTAATTTGTTGGTTTCTTAGTTCTTAGTTTGTTGATCAACTTTTTTTAAAAACCAATTTGTTGATCATTTATTCATACAAATATGCCAACAAAAGAGCATTAAACTGGTCTTCATCTTGATCTATTAATAATCACACTATTTGATTTGAGTATGATAAAAAAAAAAAGATTATGTTTGAATAAACATTTTGAATGAATTGTTCACAAAAATCATGTTTGGACAATATTGATTAGAAAAAATATTGTAGAAAAAAATTGTTTGGAGGAGTTAGAATGTAGGGTTGTGAGAAGTTTTTTCTACCCTACTATAATTAAGTCAAATTATGAACAGTTAACTAAATTTATGAATACTAACAAAATGAAACACTATTTTTTAGTGAGAAACCAAACTAATGCTTACATGAAAATAGTTTTTTTTTTTTTTTTGAAGCAATAGAAAATGAGAATTAATATTCATAATCTCTTACCACTCAATCATGTATCCTATCAACTTGAATAATTTTTATACTTATTTTTCAAAAACAAATTAGGAAGCTTCTACCAAATTAACTTCTTTAAATATATGATAAACTCATCAAACATCCAACAAGAATCCATTAATTCAAAATAATTGTTATATATATAGCTTCGTACTCAATTCACGAAGTAAAAAAAAAAAAAAAAGACTATGCCAATTAAGATTCGGTATTCAAAATAGCGAGCCAAAAACTATCTTTCAATCTATTTCAAGTTCTTTTTATCATCAATAACTCAATCTAAATCATGAAACAACCCTAATTTAGAAGAGATCACATTTTTAAAAACAGAGCAAAATGAGTGGAATTGAATTGCACATAACAATGAATGATTTAAAATTCCTCTTTCCAAAATTAAGAAATCATCTAAAAATGCAAAGTGGAAAAAAATGGTGAAGCTCAAAAGGCCTCCATTGTCCCTTAAACTTCGGTTCCCATAATTCCCCACAGCCATTGAAAAAAACCACCAAAAATTGAATTAAGAAATTCAAAAAAAAAAAAAAAAACCGTCAATTCCATTCTATTTTATAATCAACCATTTTTTCCCTCGGTTATTTTACACATCAAGCTCTGAACCAAAACTCCATGCACAAAAGTTTCAACCTTTCATGGAGAGAAGAAGGGTGGTGGAATTTGTCGACGACAACACGAAACATGTCGCCTCCTCTTGTCGCCATGTCCACCACCACTTTCCGAATATCATGCGGCGGCCGGGATGTTATGTCATTGGCTGCTTGATGCTCTTGGCATTTTCCACCGTATCTTTGTTCGTCAAGTTCATGTTGATTAATTCTTTTGAAGAAAAGATGTTGATCAATAAGGACCAAAGTGGGGGGCGTGTTGGTCATTTCATCTTCCGCCAAAAAACTGTCTACCAAACAAATAGTGCTTTGGACCTTTCTGCTTCCCCCAAAAAACTTGAGGTTAAAATCCTAAACCACATTTTACTCTATATAATTTTTAATTTTGATTAAATTACCATTTTAATGATTTTTTTTAATGGAATACTTCATTAAATCAAACCAATACACTATCCCGAAATAGTTTTCCTTACCAAGAAGACGTGTAATCTTCCTCAAGAGGCGGAGATCACACCACAAAAGAGTCTTAACTTAAATATCGTTTATTTTTCTTATATTTTGAAGTTGGTTCTATGTTGATTTTTGAACCTCTAAATATTTAATTTGAGTTTATATTCTTAAACAAAGTTTAAAATTAGTTATATGACAAGTTTGACGTTGATTTTAATAAAAATCGGTTTAATAGTAATAATTTTGAGTGAATGAAGAATAAAATATGCATACATTTTTAAAATTTGTCTACAAATTTAGAGAGCAATTTTTACAAAATAGCAAGAAACCTTCTTCAAATTTAAGTTTCATTTTTTAAGTATATGAACTGAAAATGAACATTTGAAAATTCACCAAATAAAATAAATTAAATTAAAAGCATAAAAACCAGCTAAAAGCTTTATACTAAATAATTTAAACATGTTTAGGTTTTTAATTTATAATTCTATTTGGTTTTTCTATATATGAAAATATTGTGATCTAAAATTTTAGTTAGATTTCGGAGACATGGAAGCAGCCACAAAGTGAAGGCTACTACAAATGCATCAATGTAACAAAGAACCAACATTGTAAGCAATATATATACATATATACACATTGAAATATTATTTGTATATTAGCCAATAAATCTTAACTAAAAGAAATTTGTTTATTATTAGTATTAATGTTCTTAAATTAATTTTGGTTTAATCCCAGGGAATGATACCGTAACAAATGGCTACCTTCTTGCTCGAGCTAATGGGGGACTGAATCAGATGAAAATTGGGGTCCCTTCATCTTCAACTCTTGTGCAAAAATTATTAAGTTTTTATTAGTCTTTTTAGTAATATGTTACAAAATTTCTTAAGTTGATTAATTACTTTGTTTAATTATCATAATTATGGCAGATAAGTGACCTGGTTGCTATAGCAAAACTCATCAATGCAACTCTTGTTCTTCCTTCTTTGGATCACAGATCCTTTTGGACTGACAGAAGGTCATTATTGATTAGCTTTTTTATCCACTTATTAATTAGTATCTTTTCAAAGAACCATTTTGATCAAATTTTCAAGTGCTTTAAAATATTTTTAAAGGTCAATTATAAATTAAATTTTTATAATTTGTGAAAAAAAGTTAGAATTTAATTGGTATGATTTGAAAAACTCAGAGTTCAATCTTTATAATTTTAAACCTCTGATAAAAAAATTTCTTTTTCTATTTAGTTTTATAAGGTGTTGATTGTATGTATTAGTAAAAATGGGATGATTGTATGTATTAATAAAAATGGGATGATTGTATGAATCGTGTCTCAAATCCATGAGCCAGTCAAAATCTCTATATTAGGACTAAATTCTAATATTTCTCAAACTTAATTTTAATTTTTCAAATCATATGAACTAAATTTTATCTTTTCTTAAACTATAAGGATTGGACAATATTTTCAAACTATAAAAACTAAATTCTAACTATTTCACAAACTAAATGTGTCTTAGGTTTTCTAAGCTCTTGAAAAGTTGCTCAAGATGGTGATTCTAAATTATTAAATTATTTTACAGTGATTTCAAAGACATCTTCAACTGGCAAAATTTCATAGAAGTTTTGAGGGATGAAGTCCATGTAATAGAATCTCTCCCCTTAGAACTTGCACATATCAAGCCCTTTGAAACTGCACCAGTTTCTTGGTCCAAGGTATTCACTGCACATTCATTCACTATCTCTAAGTTTGTAAAATGTCAATCTAAATGTAAAATATATACAGCCTCGTTATTACAGAGTGCATATGGCATCTTTGTTGAAGCAGCACAAAGTCATTCTCTTAACCCACACAGACTCTCGATTAGCCAACAACGGTCTCGCAGAATCGATACAAAAACTACGATGTCGGGCAATGTATGAAGCTTTAACGTTCAACGTTGAAATCCAGAAACTTGGACACAAGCTGGCTGCTAGACTCAGAAGTAATGGCAAACCATATTTAGCTCTGCATTTAAGGTAAGAAAAAAAAGATGTGATGTGAAAGTAACATATCAAATAACACTGCATACATATACAGTTTAAGCTACCAAATGTTCCTAATAGCGAATATATTTGATTTCAGATACGAAAAGGACATGCTGGCATTCACGGGCTGTAGTCACAACCTTACCGAAGCGGAGGACGAAGAACTAACGAGCCTAAGATTGAATGTGAGACACTGGAGGGTAAAAGACATAAATGGCACCCAACAAAGACTACTAGGGGAATGCCCCATGACTCCAAGAGAGGTAACTATATTTCTCAAGGCAATGGGGTATTCTTCTGATACAAATATCTACATTGTTGCTGGCAGCATTTACAGCGAAAGCGGGATTAAACCGCTAAACGCTGAATATCCTAACATCTTCACACATTCATCTTTGGCGACCGAAGAGGAATTGCAGCCTTTCAAACAATACCAGAACCAGATGGCTGCTTTAGACTATGTTGTAGCAGTGGAGAGTGATGTTTTTGTTTACACCTATGATGGGAACATGGCTAAAGCTGTCCAAGGTCACAGGAAATTTGAAGAGTTTCGAAAAACTATCAGCCCGGACAGGTATAGAGATATAGATATAAACAAATTGATGGTCGGGAACTTTTCTTAACAAAGTTAAAAATATGGTAAGAAAACTAATGTCCTAAATGAAAACACTAAAATCCCAAAATAACTAAATCCTTGATAGTCAGACATGAATTCTTTCATGACAGATATGGTAGCGATTCTAACTCTTAAATGAAAAACCAAACCCGAGGGCACTACTAGTCTGTCTCTAGACTGTGGCACCGGGATATATCGTAAGGTCGTTGATGGGAAGGAGACCACTTGGAAAATTAAGCACCACACCATTCTCGAATCTGGAATGCCAAGAGGAGTATACCCGAAATACCCAGGCGCTCAATCACTACGCCGCCCCTAGGGAACCATTATCCCAACTATAATAACCCTCGAGCGATGGTATAATAACTCATGTTATAATAAAACTTATAATAATCCTATGTTAAAGTAACATGCATCCAAACACAAGTCATGATAACCCATATTATAATAACTTGCACCCTAAATGCAAGTTATTATAACAAGAGATCTCTTGTTATAATAACTCACCCTTTTTTATAACTCGACCGTCGGCCAAACACACTCTAATTCTAATTCAGTCAAGTAGTCTCATTCATTGATTAAACTAGATGGAAAGATGAATTAGAAAAGAGTTGGTCTCAATCTAAGAGACACTATATCTTCTATTTTCAGGACAAATTTTGTGCATATGATTGACCAATGGGACAGAGGAGCGTTAAGCTGGGAAGAGTTTTCTTCCAAAGTTAAAGAATTACATAAAGAGAGAATAGGGTTACCATATCCGAGACGTCCCGGGAAGTCTTCGAAACTGGAGGAGAACTTCTATGCCAATCCTTATCCCGGCTGCATCTGCGACAAGTCTGATGGAAAGAAGCATAGCTCGAAGAAGCGATCTCGAGGCTAAAAACCAGTCACATTCAGAGAAAGGCCATGGTTTGGTACACTTTGGCACAGGAAGCCTCATGCTAATTCAGCAGCTAAAAATGAATGCAGCCAACTTTGAGAAATTGAAGTAGCAGATGAGTTAGCTCCTGTTGTATAAAAGCTGACAAATTTAAAGCCAGTCTTAAAAGTAGACTAGTTCCTTCAAGGAAGATTGTAATATGGTTCCCCCAAATTACATTTTTTACACTTAAATGTGACTACTTGAGTTTGGATATCAAAGAAAATACTTACAGTTGCAAAAATGTGATCCAAATTTTCAAAGGTGATTTCATATTTTTTCTTGCTTCTATGTGAATGTATAATATAAATGTGATATAACAACCAACCCATCTGCTATAGCAATCAAGAAAGAGAATTGAAAAGGTGAGCATAAATAGAAAAAGTAGAAGGAAGGTTCTGCTGCTGCTGTTCCGCTGAATTGCTTGGGCAAGTTCCTAGCTACAACCACCTAATTTGTGTTGAATAAACTTAAATGTAATTTTAATATATTTTGAATATTATTAATTAGAGCTATGATTAAGGAATTGATGAAAATTAATTAAAGAATTAGTGAATCCTAGATTTAATTAGTGGAAAACGTTTTGGTAAGAACTTGGAGACCAAGTTTGTATCAACTATCGATTACCTGAAGTACATGAGTCTCGTTCGGCACGAACAGATTGATGCTCAAAACTATGAGGTTCCCCAGCTCCATATTATTATTATATTCAGGGGAATTTGCAGAACGTGGTTTATGTACTTGGTTTGGTTTTCTTCTTAGTACGGCTTTGTTTATGATATCTTGAAACCGAATCACTCTTAGGCCTTGGTTTGTCGTTTGAAATCCGAGAGTTCGAAAATCGTTTAGTGTGGAATTTGATTTTGAGGGTTTGAAATTTGGAGGTTTAATAACCTAATCTTTTAAATAAACCAAACTAACATTTTTTTTTTTTAATTTTTAATTTTGGAGTATCAATACAACAAACCAAACACGGTAATCAAGATTCCGTAGAATTAGATTACGGTATTGAATTCCGAAGAATCTCGATTCAAATCTGCAAACCAAACAAGGTCTTAGTTTATCGAAATGTGATACTACTAAATGGAGTTACTCACTCAAAATTAGAACCTGCATTTGAAAGAGAAATTCAAATTCAAGAATAGAACAATGAATCTCAAATAAACTGATTCGGACTCAAAGATATATAAAAAAGAAAAAAAAATCTCAAATAAAAAAGAAAGATAAATAAATAAAACCAAAAACAAGAATTTTGAACTTCGTAAAGAATATGAACTGTAACAAGAAGTTGTGGAGGTCGGCATTTTCTGTGATCTATAACGTGCGAAAACAGCCATTTTCAACTCCTCCCTCCGCTTTCTCTGATCAGGTATCTGTAATTTCATCCCTCTAAATCTTAATCTCATTTCTTCTTCACGAAGAATCTGCATCTTAGATTTTGAATTTTTTTTCGCTTTTAGGTTACGATCTGTGCTTCGTCATCGCTCCATCGATTATTGTTCTCAAGATTTTTTAGATGAATTTGATTTTCTTTAATTAATTGCTTGAATTCGTGTATCTTGTTCTTTCCGCTTCAACTTTCCAAATATATAATATGGAATTAGATGGTTTTTATGGTTACAATTTGTAGGGTTTAATGTTCCCTGAGTTTTGGATGAAAATTAGGTCAAGTTATTGAAAATTCATGTTTTGGTGTTGGAGGATGGTGTAGAAATAGAAACGGTGGAAAAGAAATTGAATCATATTGAGTGATAGCTACTGTTTTTCCTCCTTTGTTTCTCTGATCATTGGAGATCAGATGATCATTTTGTCTATGATCATCAAAACTGATGTTTCCTTTAGTTCAGTCCCCATTTGAAGATTATTAGGTATATATCTTTGAAAATGAGTGAATCAGATTCTTATCTGGCTTAACCATGAGTGACGTGGTGGTTAAGAGGGACTTTATAGAACTAAAAAGTGATGGGTTCAATCCATTGTGACCGCCTATTTAAAAATTAATTTTCTATGAATTTTCTTGACATCAAAATGTTGTAGGGTCAGACACTATGTCCCGTGACATTACTCGAGGTATGCGCAATTTGGCCCAGACAGTCATGATTATCAAAAAACAAAAATCATGTCTGTCCTGGTTTCTTAATTCATCATTATGTTCTTTGCATGATCGGCTTTTTAGGGGTGTTTAGGGCAAGAGGATCAAACTGGGGAGACTGCAAATAATTCTCTTACCCACCCATATTTGGTCCACCGAAAACCATTTCTCTCGTAATCTTTCCTCATAATCGTTAATCATTCCTGCAATATTTTCATTCCCTCACAACCACTTTTGATTTCTCCCATAAATATCTTGTTTTTAATAATCATTCTTTGCACCACAAACATAGGTAGTAGTTTCTTCAATTATCATTCTCTACACCTCAAAACACAGGTAAGGTTCTCTCATAAACCTTCTCTTTACCCCAAACACATACCGCCTTGTTAGTCATTTTAAGTACATTGATTGAACCTTTTCAAGTATAGAGTCAAATTCCTTGGCATGTCATGGGTCGTGAATTAAGTGAGTTAAGTTCTTTGCAACACAGATAAAATGGGACTGTGGACACTTCTAGAAGGTTGTCTGCTACTCGCCAACGCTCTAGCAATTCTAAACGAAGATCGGTTTCTCACTCCTAGAGGATGGAGCTTCTCAGACTTCTCAGGAGGAAGAACAAAATCATTCAAGGGGCAGCTTATAGGACTTATCTATGCAACACAATATTTAAGGGTTCCTCTCTCAATGCTCAATGCCATCTGCATTTTTGTGAAATTGGTATCAGGTTGAAGACTACCAGAAAAACAAGGTTTTGCCCTTCAATTTTGAGGAAGTAATTCTGATGTGGTGTTCTAGATTTAGCATCCTTTGTTGGTTTAAATGTAACAAACAATTGGCTACTATGAGATTACCATAACATCTGAAGTTAGAATCAGGTGTTTTCAAAGCTGTGCTTCTTTATAACTTTCTTAAATTGTATCATGTGTTGGATTTTGATTCATTATTTCAAACAATTTTATAACTTTCTTAAACAATTTATGAACATTTAGATAAAATTATGCTCGATGCTCTATACAAATGAGTGACATATTGAAGGGCTCGGTCTCAATTTATAATGACTCGAACCAACAAGAGTAATAACTCCAGCGAAATAACATTGTGCCTACGACAAGAGGTAATGAGTTTTATTGTTGTTGTACTGATAATAATTATTTATAATGAATTTATCCATCATTTTAAATGCTAAGTTGTTATTTAGATTTCAGAAGTTCAATATTTCTACACAAACCACCAATTTAGTCAGGATTTCAAATCTCATCAGAAAACATTTGTATCAAAATCAGCATTTGACTTCCATTATTTAACTGCCCACCAAGTCAAAAGCTTAGCTCCGTTCAATAACCATTTGATTTTTTGTTTTTGGTTTTAAAATTTAAATCTACAATAAGTACCTTATCATATATTTTTTCTTATTTGAATATCTACATCTCACTAATATTTGTAGAAACAAAACAAGTTTTTAGAACTACTTTTTTTTGTTTTTGTTTTTGAAAGTTAGTTAGTATGCACATATTATGTTAAGGAAAGATAGATACATGGTAGGAAAGTTAGAATACATTGTAAGAAATTTGAGTTAGAATAGGTTTAAATTTCAAAAATCATAAACAAAAAATCAAATGGTTATCAAATGACCTTCATGTTTGTTTTTCATTTCTCAACTCTTCATTCCCACAAGAAATTCAATTTCAGAATTTCACTTCTCTGCAGCTATGCATTCAAGTAAGAATCTATGTAGCTATTTAGCCCATGGCACAAAGAAGAAACAGAGAAAAATGACAACCCATGAATGAAAATGCACAAAACCATGAATAAAAAATCAATGAACATGTTCCATTTAGTTAACCAGAAAAATGCCCACAAGGCTTCAATCAATTCCATCAAAATACCATAAAAAGCATGAAGCTTTGGGAGTATATTGGTTCATCTTCATCATAAGAAGAAACCAAACACAAAAAACCGAATAACAGGCAAAGAAGAACATCCAAATAACAAACATACATTGCAACATAATGTAACCAAAACAACACAGAAACCCAAATCCCAAATCCCATTTGTCTGTCCAATTCTAAAACACATTACCAACTTCTTGAATAACTGAATTAACAATCTCCATAACCTTCATCCCTTTGCACCACCATCTTTCAATCCATCCTCTACAACTACACTAACCTTTTCATACTCAAAACCCCCCGACCGGACCTCGGCTTCAAAAATGGCGTCTCTACTGCCAGCAATTGCCCACACAAACAGCACCAAAAACGCCATTAACGCACCACAACCAGTAGCAAAGATCAACCCAGCAAAGATCGCAAGCGGCCGAAGACGACGATTCCTCTGCAGACCCCCATCTTGTTTCTCATAACGCTGCCGCGGGTCCACCGGCAACGAATGCAACCACTTGGAAACATTTCTAACACCAAACCGCCATGAAAATACTCTGCTCCATTCCGATGACCTGCTATTCCACGAACTTAACCCCACAAAAACTTCCCTCCCTTCACATTTGCCCAATAGATCAATTTGGTATTCAAATAAAGGATCATAAGGCCTGGAATCCCCAAATTTACTCAATCTAATCTCCACAATCTTCGAGCCGGAATCGTAATCGATCCACGATGTCAATTTCCCCCAATTGTTTGGAACCACAATGTGAATCCCCTTCGTTTTCAAATACCCACCACTCAAATTCCTCAAATTCCCAGAAACGAACTGGATACTGAGAAGCCAGTTCTCCGGTGAGACGTCTCCGGGGAAAACGCCGGCGGGGAAAAGAGAAAGAACGAGGCCGCCGGCGTTGTCCGGCGAGACAGAGAAAGTGAATTGGGTGTTGAACGAGGTGGACCGGTGAAGCTTGAGGGGTTTGTTGTGCAAGAGAAGGCCAAAGCTGGAGGCGACGGGACGGGTTAATTTGACGAAGGAAGCGCCGCCGTGAGGGTGAGAGTCGCCGTCGACAAGGGCGGCGTCTCCGATGAGTGCAATTTGGGGATCGAAATTGGGTTGTTTGAGAAGGGTTCGAAGATTGGAAGAGGAAATGGGGTGGAGAAATGAGAAGAGGAAAATGGAGATGAGAAACTGAGAACACAAATTATTAACCATTGTTGTGGCGGAGCAGATCTGTGTTCAACTGAAAGAACAACATGAAACTGGTTTTTTTGTTTTGTTTTTAATTTTGTTTTGGGTTTTCGGTAATTTTGCATCTCGTGTTTATAGGTTATGATTGGCTAATTTAGGCGACTTTACTTTTACCACGTTTAATTTTTTGACCGTTTGTCGTCTTGACTCGTCCACAAGGACAGAAATTAAACTTTCACCGTTTGGATAGTGACTTACGGTTCGTTCAAGTTGGTTCAATCCCACCTTTAAAAGTAGTTTCAAGAAAAAATTATAAACCTATCCATAAAACTTTTAAGAGTTATTTGGATGAGATTTTAGTTCAAGATTTATTTTGAATAGTTAGAAATTGAGAATTATAGTCAAATATTTGTTTGAATGTAGTTTTTATATAGAGGAGTTAAAGGAAATAATTTGTTACATGTAAATTAAAAATGAATAGTTAAAAAAAAAAAAAGAATTGTTAGATATGAGTAGTTAAAAATAAATTATTTGAGGAGTAAAAATGAATGATTAGAAATGAAGAGTTATTTTGAATAGTAAAATGAGGAATTATTTTGAATAATTACAAAAAAAAACTCAATTAAATGTAGTTTTTCAAGAAAGAATTAATAATTCGTCAATCAATCGAAATCCTCCATAAATATGGCAAATAAACACCCCTATAAATTCATGTAAACTATCTAAATACATTTTATTTTTATTTCAACAAGACTTTTTTTTTTTGCCACTCACTCTTGAAATTACAATCCAAACATGAATTTTTGCTATTGAAACGAGAATTTCTTGAACAACTATTCATAACATTTCAATCAAAACAATGTTTTATGTTAACCAAATCTTAACTATTTTTTAGATTTATCAAAATTATAAAAATTAAATTCTAACTTTAAAACTATAAATACTAAATTATAATTTTCTTCAAACAATATATCCTAATTTTTAAAACTATATAAATAAAATTTGGATTAAAATCTAACTTTCTTATTATATTCATAGTTTACTCAATAATAAATACATTATAATATGAAATGTATTTAGTTTATTTCATAAAATTTGTGTAATATATGTTGTTTATCATTTAGTAAGTTTTATCTTTATAATTCTCAAAAAAATTAAAAAAAAAAAAAGTATCTTTATAACACTAACAAAAACATAGTTGTAGAACCTAGTAATTAATGTATTGCCGGTTTGAATTTTCAAATGTATTGAATTCAAATAAAAAATTGTTCTCTTTAAAACATTCAAGATGGCCCAATAAACATAAATAATGTATTTCTTACTTAAAAGTTTAGATTTGAATACTAAACTTTAAATATTTTAAATCAAAATTAGTGACTTTTGGTGGTAGTTTAATTCTTGTGGTCTCGTTTCCTCAATTTGTACTAAAATAAATCCCAAAAATATTTTAAATAATGTTTTAAATTGGGAATGAAATTTGCATAGATAGAAGATAAATGAATATAATAGTTTTTACAAGAAGGAATAATAATAACTATTTTAAGAAAGGGAGAGATGCACTAATGGGTTTAAAAGGCATTGTCTTCTCACATGATCTTCTGCTACCTTTGCCTTCTCTTAGACCGAGGCTTTTTTGAAGTGGAAAAAAATAAAATTGAACAAAAAACTCAAATTTTACACTAAAATTAATCAATTTTTTGTTTGAAAAATATGCGAAAACATTTAGTCCTAGTAAAAGTGTGTTTGGATTTGAATATAAAAGGGTTAGTGAAAAGATTAATGATAATTGAAATAGTTAACTATTTATTTTGAGAATTAATATTAATCATGGTTAGATTCTAAAAAAAAATTATTAATCATAGTTTGAATAATATTAACTACTCATTTGAAAATTATTGTTAATAATAGATAGAGTAATTAATTATAGTTTGAGAATTGATGTTAATAATGATTTGAATGGTTGTTAATAGTAATGGTTTGATATAACGTCTAATGTAAAATTTTATTGTTAGTGTCCACTCTTAATATGTATTAAAAAAAAGATATAAAATACAAAATCAACTATTAAAATTAAAATTGAATATTTGAAAATGAAACAAAAATGTTTTTAAAGAAATACAAATTACAAAACTAACTATAAAAATTATATTTTTAACCTAACTTCAAAATTATCATTACGCTTAAAAAAAAAATTATCAATCAATTGTTCCAATCAAATCGCATTGCATCTCTTTATAATTCCAAGTTTCAACTGTCTTGGACTCGTTTAAAATTTTCACTTCTTGAAACTTGAAAGCATGTGCCTTTATATTAGAGATGTCCCCGCCCCCTAATTTAATCTCCGTCCCCGAGAAAATTTCCATTTTTTTTTTTGGGGATCGGGGCGGGGATTCCCTGGTGGGGCACGGCGGGGTCGAGTTCCCCGCGGGGATTTTTTTTTTTTTTTTTTTTACATTTTTTTAATATTTTTTGGACAATACTTTTAAATAATTAGATTTTTTTAGAAAATA
>JBBMKA010000015.1:1314483-1329535 GCA_037833695.1 Sechiopsis laciniata | reverse complement strand
AAGACATAATTGATAGAATATGGTGGGACGAAACATATTGTGGAATGATATTTTTGCGATATACCCAATTCCGTACACTTGTTTTTTGGAAATATCTACAAAATATTTCTGTAAAAAGGTTTCTGTATTTTTCTTATATTACCATATTATGAAGAGAAATCTACAAGAGTGAGTATATGTGGAGGGAGAAAAATCCTTCAATTATGGCTCAACTTGAAAAGAAAATGGTGAATAGAATTTAACCAAAGTTCAAAATTAGAATCCCCCACTCTCTATTGTTATTGAATTAAAAAAAAAAAAAAAAAAAAAAAAAAATTAATAACAACAATGTTAATCATAACAACAATGATTTTGAGGATGATTAAAATTGGTAATTTTAAAGTATATGAACTAAAAGGATCAAAATGTTATTTTAACGATTTTTTTATAAATAAAATATTGATTCTATTTTTGCTGTCAGTAATTAATATTTTAAAAATATATTTGACTGATTTATTTTTATACATACAAATTGTATTTTCCTCTAGAAATAGAAAATATTATCAAACATGCTTAACTTGTATGAACTTATTTTCCAAATTTCCCATCACTTTATGTTATTTTTGCTTTCTACGTTTATTTTTAATTAAAAAAGGGTTGAATTATCAGGCTTTCTGAGCTTATTTTGTTCTTTCAACAATGGTAAAAAGTATATTTCTCAAACAAAAACAAGACAAAACAAAACTAGGGGTAACAGTACGAGTGGTGGATGCCCTACTACTCAATTCTTTTCTTGTGGGTGTGGTCTACTATTGATTACTTGGCTTAAATGTGCAATTAAGCCTTTGAAATAAAATGCAATTAAACTTTAGGTTATTTTTTAAAATTTAATTCAATTGATCTCAAATATGTAACTTCTTGATTACTAGATTGTACATGATGACATTAAAGCTCCGCTCATTTTTACATTAAAATTTAGGCTTCTAAACTAAATCTAACCATTTTTTTTCTTAATTTAATAATATATAAAGCTGAAGCATGTAAGCAACTTTGACAACTTTATAAAAAATACATATCAATCAAATAAGTTATGTTTAAATAAACAACAATAAAACGTTTAAATAAGTGAGATTGATCAATTTTTAATGAAAAAACTACTTGAGAGTGAGTGACTCATAATTTTTAAAACAATATATGTACGACGAAATACACAAGCTAATGGAAGTTTTTATAGAAATCAATATTAATTTAAGAAAAAATAAATAACATAAATATCTCTTTTATTTTGTGGATTTCTTTAAACAAAATAAAACGGCAATTGCAAACTAATTTTCCAAGAATTAGGCATATGCAAATTTTGTGCAGTTGACCGTATTTAAAGAATCCTTTTTTTTTTTTCATTAGGATCTAATAAGTAGTGGCGTGTAGGGGAAAAAACAAGAGTTCGTACTTTTAAAGTTGACTCTATTTTGATTCGGTAATTTAAATATTCAATTTTATTTTTATATTTTCATTAAAATTGAAAATCGATTCCTATAATACTTTTTAAAATTTTTACTTTTTATTTTTAAGAAAGTACTCCTTTGCTTTCCCCTATAATTTTTTTAAAAGTCTTTTCTTATATAAAAAATTAGTATGACTATTAGTCATTTGATGTGTTCAATCAAGGGTTATATTAAAAACACAATCTATTACTTTAAACTACAAAAACCAGAAAGGCAAAAAAAAAACATTCTTAAAATTATAATAGGATTTGAATAGCCATAGATTCAAAACTTATAATATTTTTAATTAGAGTGAGATCATCATAATATGTGAGATTTCAAGATCGAATTGTAATATTAGTGTTGAACGAGTTTATAACCAAATAATGGTTTAACCATTGTGTCTCTGATTCATTTGATATGATGTAATTAGATTTGACCATATTCTAAAATTCTCCTTTCTTTTATTTTAAAAAAAAAACCTCAAAATATATAGAAAAGTTGAAAAATGGTGAAACTTGGTAGAGATTTATCATCCGCAACTCAAAAGGCCTATCTTCTCCCTCAAATTTCGGCTCCCATATTCTCCACAACCATTAAAAAACCATCCAACAAAATTAAAAAAAAAAAAAAAAAAAGCAAATCAATTCACAAAATAAACCGTAAAATCCTTTCTCTTCCATTATTAACCATTTTCTTTCTCTATTATTTTATTTTTACATTTCCAGCTCTAAACCAAAAAATGATGCACAGAAAATCAAACCTTCATGACGAGAAGAATGGTGTGGTCGAATTTGACCATGAAGATGGTGGCAAACCCGCTGCCATCTTCGTCGACGACGACGTCAAACATGTCGCCTCCTTGCGCCGCCATGTGCACCGCCACTTCTCGGAGATTATGCGGCGGCCGAGATGTTATGTCGTCGGCTGTTTGATGCTTCTGGCATTTTCCACCATCTCTTTGTTCGTTAAGTTTATGTTGCTTAATTCTTTTGAAGAAATGCGGTTGATTCACAAGGACCAAAATGGAGGGCGTTCTGGTAATTTCATAATCCGCCAAAAATCTCTCTACCAATCAAATACCGCTTTCAGCCTCTCTGATTCCGCTAAAACCACCCCCCACAAACCGTTACCGAAAATACTTCAGGTTAGAATATTTTTGTTTCTTTTTGTGAAATAATATTTTCGTCTTGTATTTTTTTTAAATTAGAAAATATATAAACTAAGTATATATCTAAAATCTATTGAAGTAATATAGAGTTAACAAAGACGACTTATTATTTCATATTTATTTATTTTAGTTCAAGAATAATTGGGGTCGGGTGATTAGTGAGTTACAATAATATTTTTGAGCTATTACTTTTATTAACTATTATTCCAAATTTATTTAGAATACCTCAAATAGGTATATATACAATCATAAACATTGAGCATTAACACATGTAACTAACCAACAGTCACTATCCCTTTGTCATGAAAATTTACAAAAAGTATGTTAAGGCCCACAAGAATATTGTTGAGAACATTTTGAAGTTTTTAACTCTCCTTATATATAAAGATAAGTTAAATTTATGGGCATGATCTCACCCAGTTTTAAATTTTAGTATAGAGATTAAAATGAAATAAATAATCTAATAGGCTCATTTTTTTTTCTCTTAAACTTCTAATTGTTATTCTATTGTATTTAAATAAATTTAATATTAATTATACATTTAACATGTGAAATTATATAGTAATGCTTAAAAAAAGATGGGAAGCAAAAGCTGTTTTGTTGTATCCCAAACTTTGCATGCAATTTCAGGAGTGCTTCTGAAAGTGAAAAATGAATCGGATAAAATAAAATGCATAGGTTACTAAAAATACAAAATGTTAAATTTATCAAACCTAATACTCTAAATTTTTACTATTGATTTATGGTAGTTAGGTTTCGGAGATATGGAAGCAGCCAGAAAGTGAAGGATATTGCAAGTGCACTAATGTAACAAAGAACGAACCTTGTAAGCAATTTATACATTTTATACTAAAATTATTATAATGATTATCGATGTTATGAAATAAATTATGATTAACTATCAGGGAATGCTACTGAAACAAATGGCTACCTTCTTGCTCGAACCAATGGTGGATTGAATCAAATGAAAATGGGGGTATCTTCTACAACTCTCATGAAAAAAATTAAAATAAATAAATAAGTGTTTTTTTAATCATCTTTTTTGGGTAATAACAAAATTTTCTAAGTAGATTTGTTAATTTGTTTGTTTATTTTATCACAATTATGGCAGATAAGTGACCTGGTTGCTATAGCAAAAATCATGAATGCAATTCTTGTTCTTCCTTCTTTGGATCACAGTTCCTTTTGGACTGATTCAAGGTCAGTATTGGTAGCTTTTATCCACCTATTATTTTGATGTGTTGATTACTTAAGTATAGTGAAAGGTAATTAGGAGTTAACTAACATTATTAAGAGAGTTCACTTTGGAAATGATGAGTTATTAAGGCTCTCTTTAATAACCATTTTATTTATTTATTTTTTTTTTTTTTGAAATTTAAGCCTAAAATAAATATAAGCCTAAATTTAAGCTTGTTTTTTTTTTTTAAATTTGGTTAACATTTACCTACATTCTTAAACATAAATACATATATTGTAGGAAAGATGGAATACCTTGTAGGAAATTAGAGTAAAAATCAACTTAAATTTCAAAAACCAAAAACAAAAAACCAAATAGTTATCAAATGGAGCCGAAATTATAGAAATTCATTTTCCACAGTGATTTCAAAGACATCTTCATCTGGCAAAAATTCATTGAAGTTTTGAGGAATGAAGTTCAAGTAATAGAATCTCTCCCCTCAAAACTTGCACATATCAAGCCCTTTGAAACTGCTCCAGCTTCTTGGTCCAAGGTATTCATTGCACACACTTCCATTCTATCTCTCTCATTTTACACATGCTAAATGTAAATATATGCAGCCTCGTTATTATCGAGTACGTATGGCAAATTTGTTGAAGAAGCACAAAGTCATTCGCTTAACTCATACAGACTCTCGACTAGCCAACAACGGTGTCGCAGACTTAACACAGAAACTACGATGTCAGGCAATGTATAGAGCTTTAAAGTTCAATACCAAGATTGAACAGCTGGGAAACATGCTTATTGCTCGACTCAGAAGTGAAGGCAAACCTTATTTAGCTCTGCATTTAAGGTAAGAAAAAAGACCCAAGAATACTTTCCTAGGTCCACGCACAAATTGATTACAAAATCAAAACTGAGGATGGCAGAGCTCCATTACATTTTACCATCAATATCAAACATAAGATATCAAGACGGGAACTCCCAAAGTTTGATGCGTTCCTGATAGCGAATATGTTCGATTGCAGATACGAGAAGGACATGCTGGCATTCACGGGCTGTAGTCACAACCTTACTAAAGCAGAGGACAGCGAGCTAACGAGCCTAAGGGTTAAGGTGAGACACTGGAAGGTAAAAGACATAAATGGTACACAGCAAAGGCTGCTAGGGGAATGTCCCATGACTCCAAGAGAGGTAGCTATATTTCTTCAGGCAATGGGGTATCCTTCTGAAACAAATATCTACATTGTTGCTGGCAACATTTACAGCATAAGCGGGATTCAGCCGCTAAAAGATCTGTATCCTAACATCTACACGCACTCATCTTTGGCAACCGAGGAGGAATTGCAGCCTTTCAAACAATATCAGAACCAGTTGGCTGCTTTAGACTATGTTGTAGCAGTAGAGAGTGATGTTTTCGTTTACACCTACGATGGGAACATGGCTAAAGCTGTCCAAGGTCACAGGAGATTTGAAGGTTTTCGAAAAACTATCAGCCCTGACAGGTATAGAGATATAGATAAACAAATCGATAGTCGGAAATTTTTCTTAACATGGTTTAAAAATATGGTAGGAAGACACTATTCCTAGATGAAAGTCCTAAAATGACTAAACCCTGATAATTGAGTCATTACTCTGTACTAGTGCTTGTGAAAATCCAAAATTAACTTGGTTTTGTCAATTGAGTGATTACTCATTGCTAGTTGATACTGATACATGTGAGTTTCTTTGTTCACATTTGACAGTCCCAAGCTTTTAAAAAGAACAGATGTCAGCTAGAGAATCTAATTCTACAGGCTGATGAAATAATCTCAACTCATTGTTGAAACTACAAAGGAAAAATGAATTAGAAGAGTTTCTGTTTCAATCTAAGAGATGTCATCATCTGTTTTCAGGACAAACTTTGTGAATTTGATAGACCATTTTGACCAAGGAGTACTAAGCTGGAAAGAGTTTTCTTCCAAAGTTATTAAATTACATGAAGCGAGAATGGGGTTACCATATCCCAGACGTCCCGGGAGGTCTTCGAAACAGGAGGAGAACTTCTATGCCAATCCTTATCCTGGTTGCATCTGCCACAAGTCTGACGAAGAGAAGCATCGTTCAAAGAAGGGATCTTGAAGCTAAAAATCACATGGTCACATACAGAGAAAGGCCATTGTTAGGTGCAGTTAGTACTAGAAAACCTCAAGCTTCAGCTGCTACAAATGAATGCGAGGCACTTTGAGAAATTGAAGTGGCAGATGCAGCTGGAAAATGAAAAGGTAGTTCGCAAGTAGATTAGTTCTTTCAAGGAAAATAGTTTTTTGATATGTATTTTTTGAAATGAGTTTTGATATCAAAGAAAATACTTACAACAACAAAATGTGATCCAAATTTCGCATTGGTGATTTCCATGTTTTCTTGCTTCTATGTGAATGTATAAAATAAATGTGATACACAACCAATCCCATCAACTATACCAATCAAGAAAGAGAATTGAAAAGGTGAGAACAAATAGAAAAAGCAGAAGGAAGGTTCTGCTGCTGCTATTCCGCTGAATTGCTTGGGAAAGTTCTTTATTACCGAGCTCAACATTCTTTGTAGCTTCAACAGCCTAAATTGTAGTGTAACGATAAGAAAGAAAATAGTAAGTTCAGTACTTATAACTTATAAGAACCAAGAATAGTACTCACCTGAAATTGATTCTGAGAAACGTTAAAAAGAAGATGCAAAGTGCAATAAGTCGTTGAAATTTGAGAGATCATGTGGAAGAAAAAAAGAAGTTAGAAATGCAGACCTGGTCATAAAGTAGTTCAATTTGTTGCGCTTGCTGCAAAACGTGTGTAGACATGAGGTGATTCAAAGCAGACATCTCTACCATTTTAGTTTCTGTTTCCTGGACTGCGTCAAGAAGACTGGTCAACTCAACCTACAATTTTGGAAGAAAACAGCTAATCAGTTCTCAACTTTTACGCATCAAGAAGAAAGCTTGACTCAATTAACGAATAGTAGAAACTCTCATCAAAATGTTTCCCCTCAATATTTTGATTACCTGAAGTGCACGAGTTTCATCATCCAACAGTTGCTGTTGGGCTCGGACAGGTTGATGCTCAAAATTATCATGTTCCCTCAGCTCCATATTATTATTATATTCAGGGGTTGCAGAACGTGGTTTATTTACTTGCTTTGGTTTTCTTCTTGGTACTGCTTTGTTTATGATATCTTGAAATCGAATGGCTCTTAGCTTATCAAATTGTGATGTTACAGAATGGAGTTTCTCACTCAAAATTAAAACCTGCATTTAAAAGAAGATAACTTCAAATTCAAGAATGAAACAATTACTTAGGGCGGGATGATGTGACAGATAATCTCACAAAAAAGTAGGGAAAATATTTCACTAAAAGGATGTCTCTCCATCTGGGAAAGATGAAAACTGACATCCGACCACAACAGTAACAATCTTGAACCACCAGGACTAGGAAATTGATGAGAAAATTGGAGAATACCAATGACAATGATTTAATTCATATAGCTCAAACAAGCAGAAGCATGAGAGCACCTAGAGAATGTAATGAGGTAAACAATTTTTAATTGATTTGAAAGGTAGATAGGGAAACAACATCCAGAGACTCACTTTGTCTTCCTCAAGGAAGAGTAAGTAGTTTGGAGAAGTGTACAAGCTAGCACAAGTAAACTAACCGAGTAGTAAATATAAACAGAAAGAAAAAACAACACTTACCACCCCATGTTTGTGTGCAATAGTATCGGCATTAGCATCATCAGTCCTAGAACCAAGCCAGCCCTTTGAGTGTGATTCATCCTCACTAATGTTGTTTTTTAGGATATCTATCTGTTCTTGGCATGCTTTGATGAAGGCAGTTACCTGTATATAGTTTTAGTATACATATTCTGCATTACTTTATGAAAATATATGATATAATATCCCAAAAAAACTTGATAAAATTCAAACTAAGCTCTTTGATCATAATGTGCCACACAAGGATTACTTGGAAGAAAAAAAATAAAAAATAAATAAAGAAACTAACAAAACCGCAGGGTCTGTGAGAAACAAAGCTGGGAAGAAAAAAAAATTAGGGAGTGTTCATAAGCAATATTATGTTCCTCCCATAACTATTCTATGCACCTCAAAGAGTATGGTTCTCCATAATCATTCCCTCCACCTCAAACACAGATAAGAGTTCCCTCTATAACTATTCTCTTCACCTCACACACAGATAATCATTCTCTCATGCATTCTCCATTATATTCTCATTCTCCCATAATAATTCCATTCCTCTTATCCCAAGCGCCCCCTTAAGTATTCACTTTCATGAAAAACTTACTAAATGAATCATGACTTAGAATATCCACACAGAAAAATATTGTCATGATTAAGATAAACTATCACCCTCACTTTGAGAAGTTCTTTTTAGCCAAAAGTTCTAACAAACGATCTTAATGTTTCCATATCTGGTATTTAATGTTGTACTAAGTAATCACCCAAGTAGTTGGATGGCTCACCTCGTGTTCAATATTGTCTCTCTCTTGATCTGTCGTCCGATACATATCAACATAGTCCTTTTGATGTTTCAACATAAACTCCTCAAGAGCGTTAATTCTTTCAAGCTGATTCAAGACAAGAAAATAACTAAAACGTGAATTGCATGTACATATACATTTTCTATGTCACAAACGTTTGAGTAAATTTTTTCCCACATTCGGAAATTGTAATAGATGAAAGAAGTCAATTTAAGCTATAACTAGGTTCTCGTGAAAGTGAAAAACATTATTAAAAAAAACTTCAATATTCATAATTTTACCGTTTTCAGAGCAGCTTTGATGAAAGGTGACCTTTGCCGAGGTTTTTGAATGATGAAAGATGCCATAATAGCCGCCAACTTGGACTGCAAAAACATTGTACTTAACATAAGCATGTTTTAGGAGAAACACTTAAAACGTTCCAATTGATAACAAGAATTTCTTGCTGTGGAGGCACAAAAACATCACTCATAGTTCCTCTGGTAAGAGAACATATTCAATCAACTTGAAGAACACATAGAAAACTTTAAAAGAAGAATCAATTCTAATACACCCATCTCATGCTAGTATTTGGTGTCGTCCGATCAATTGTTAGAAAGAAAACGAGTTAATGTTTCACCAGAAGTATATAGTCCAAATGAACATCAACAAGCAACTATATGAGAAAAACATACAAACCTCGCTATACTCTAAAGAAGTAGCACAATGCCGCACAGCATCTTTAAAATCCTCAGTCCTATCCCTGAACTTCGCCATTTCTTTCTCAACAAAGCTGAAAATGTAGTAATAAGTCAAAAAACGATGAATGAACAAATGAATTATGGAGTATAAATGCATTTGTAAGAACTGCCAAACGAAAGAACAAAGAAAACACCTAACTTTGTACCCACCTCAACTATCTACGAAGCTGTAATAGTGGTTAATTAACCCTATATCTCCCAACTTGAAGAGCGCGCTAGACAAAGCAGAAAACAATAGATCATCAGATAATACAAAATCATCAAAATAGAAGTCCGAGGAATAGATCATCTTGATTAATACAACAGCATTGAATAAATTCCTATGTCGAATTCTGTAAAATCAACCAATTAAACTAAGAACACAGAATCAATAGCATGAATTATCGAGAGGATCACGGGAGCTCACATTGTTGGCCTCCAAGGAGAGAAAATGGTTGAAAAAGTAATGCGAAAAATTCAGCAAAATTCAAATATAGAAGGTACTGAACCAATAAGAGATCAAAAATTGAAACTGTTTAGGTAGCGGCGATCCGAGAGTGAGTTCTCAACTGCTCACTCAGAGGAAGTGTGTTTCCGTTGGAGGTTGATCGGAGGAATTTGATTGATTCAGAGCAGTCGCAGGCAGAGTTGAGATTTCAGGCGGAGAGAATGAGGAAGAGGATCGGGTAAATCCGGTAGAGGTAGGGGCTGCGCCGACGAGGCTGCGGCTTCCGAAAGAAAAGAAGAGTGCTGAGTACCTGTAAATGAAGACCGTGAGGAACAGCCGGCCGGCCGGTGAGTCAGTGGCCGAAAATCAAAGCTGCATCGAACAGGGAAAGTCCTCGATTCAGAGTCACGATTTTGCAGGAGGCTGGAGTTGAGGAAAATGGTTAAAGGTAGCGATGGGCCGGCCTGAAGGAATTTCAAAAGGAAAATGGGCTTTTCGATGGGCCCATATAAGGAAATGCACACGCATTTGGGCCTGAGTGAATAAGAATCAAGAGGAGCTGTTTTGCAACGAAGACCTCTTGATTTTTCTTTTTCTTTTTTCTTTTCTTTTTTTGAAATCCCCCACTGATTCTTCTCAATAACAATGAAACCAAGCTTTTCGGGTTTAATGGAGGGGTGGATGTCGGTTTGCAACCGAGAACCGAACCGATCATGATTTATACGATAAACAGTTCAACACCAGCGTCACAGGTTTAATCCCGATGTAGGAGGGGGACAAATACCAACTGGTTTATAACAAAACAATGAAATCATTACACCACTGATTCATTTAATATAAAAAATGATGATTTGACCAATGTTATATTCCCTATGTAACATATTGTTATTGTTTTGGTACGAATAAATTAAATTCTAACTATGATACATTGATGCCGTTGAATCTTTTTTTAATTCAATATCATATAAATGTGCGGATTGGAAAGCATAACCATCGAATTAACAGAAGTTGATAATTTTGAAATAACTATTGCTCTAGAAAAAAAAAATTCAATTTGAAACTATATTTTAAATAAAATCAATAACGGTATAAAAAACAATAAAATAAAATCGATAACTGTATAGTGTGATTTTTTTTTTTTTTTTTTTTGATATAATATGGTGTGATTTATAAGATTTAAAAAAAAAAAATGTTCAGGTCGGCATTTCTGTACCTCCGGTTTTCGGGTTCACTCAGTCATCGGTGGCGTGCGAAAAAAAGCCTTTACGACCGGCCGTTTCCAATTTCTCCATTTTCTCCGATCAGGTACCAGCATTTTTTTCCCATCTCATAAATCTTTAACACATTTCTCCTCAAGAAAGATCCGAGTCTTAGATTTTGATTCTTTCGCCTACTTTTAATTTACGTTACGATTTGCGCTTCGTCATTGCTTGATTAATTATTGCGTTCACGATTGCTTATATGAATTTGATTTTACTTAATCGTTAGCTTGAGTTCAGAATCCTGGCTTCAGTATTGTGTAACTGCTATATTCTCCGCAACCCCCAATACATAATATCGAATTAGATGGTTTTCTGGTTACAATTTGTGGATGTCATTTTAGTGTATGAAATTCTGTGACTTTGGAGGACTGTTCCTTGAGTTATTGGAAGAAAGTTATGCCAAAATTGTTGAAAAAATCAAGTTTGGGGGTGGGAGAAGGGTTTAGAAATGTAAAGTGGGGAAAAGAAAACTGAGGTAGCGTTTATGTTGGCGGGAGAGAATGATTATGAAAAACCGTTAACTATGTTTGCGTGTAGGGAATGATTATTTGATAATAATTACTTGTGTTTGGAGGGCAAAAAATTATTATGGAGAAACAAAATAGTGAGTATAGAAAATGAAAAGTAGTTATGAGGAGAATGAAAAGTGATTATGGAAGGACTGAGATTTTGGGAGGAATGAATAGTGATTATGAGGAAACAAATAGTGATTATTAGAGGAATGAATATTGATTATAGGAGGATAATTGTCGGTGGTCCTATGTGGTTAAGAGAATTATTCCTTATAATCATTTTCATTTTCCTTGCTTTAAACACCCCGGAACGGTTTCTAGTAATAGCTTCGCTATTTGTTTTTGTGACCATTGGATTGGTGGTTGGTCGGATGATTATAGTCACTGCATTTTTAGCTATATTCATCAAATTGATGCTTTCTTCGTTTCAGCCCCATAGTTAAGGATGCTACATTGGAGGATTGAATAGTCTTCCCATTCTTTGTATAGTATATGAGTTACTTCATTTTGCTAATACCCGTTTTAAGATCGTTAGATATTATCATCTTTGGAAATGAGTGAATCCATTTCCTGTCTGCCTAGGTTTCTTAATCCATCATTCTGTCGTTCTTTCATCATCTGTTGTCTTGTGAATTTGAGTTCAGTGATTGAGAGCGTTTAACTTTTAAATATAGGAACAAATTCTTTGGTACGTCATGTGTTTATTGTGCAAGTTATTTGCAACACAGATAAATGGGACTGTGGACACTTCTAGAAGGTTGTCTGCTACTCGCCAATGCTCTTGCAATTCTAAACGAAGATCGGTTTCTCGCTCCTAGAGGATGGAGCTTCTCAGACTTCTCAGGAGGCAGAACAAAGTCATTCAAGGGGCAGCTTATAGGGCTTATCTATGCAACACAATATTTAAGAGTTCCTCTCATAATGCTCAATGCCATCTGCATCTTTGTGAAATTGGTATCAGGATGAAGAGTACCATCAAAACAATGATTGCAGTTTGATTCTGGGGTAGTATTTCTGGTGTATTGTTCTTTATTTTGCATGGCCTTTGCTGGTTTAAATGTAACAAACAATAGGCTACTGTGAGATAACTATGACATCTGAAAGTTAGAATTAGCCATTTTCAAAGTTGTGACTTTTTTCCATTATCTATCCCTTGTTGATCTGCTACTCTTTTTCCCCATTGGTGTTGGGTTTTTTTTTTCCACTCCTTTTA
The DNA here is from genome assembly GCA_037833695.1 of Sechiopsis laciniata. Lineage (NCBI taxonomy): Eukaryota > Viridiplantae > Streptophyta > Magnoliopsida > Cucurbitales > Cucurbitaceae > Sechiopsis > Sechiopsis laciniata. The sequence goes on along the minus strand of JBBMKA010000015.1, from coordinate 1,317,049 downwards.
AAACCTCACTTGTTTGTCCAAAGATAATTAAATTATTTTCATGCTACTTCCCTATTTCTATATCAAATGAGCATGTTGACTCTATTTAGTGAACTGTTATACCACAAATTTATTTCTGTTTGTGTAGAATTGATTTTCTGTTTAAACAACTCTGTTAGTTGGATTAGTTCAGCCTCTTATTATAAATAGAAGCTATCTCTCCTCATTGTACTCATTCACGAATAGAGAAATAATACATTTGATCGAGGAAAGCTTTCTTGGTACCAAGAGCTAATTGACACGGTCATTTGCTTTCCATACAAGAATTCATGAATCGCTTCTTTCTTCGTCTCTTTTTTCATCTATTCGTCGACTGTTTAAATTCAACTGATATAGCGTCATCATCGTTTACCATGCTTTTGTGGCTTCTTAACCGTAATGTTCCTCATACTTCTTTGTCGTTGCTTCTGCTGTCAAATGTGTGTAATTTGGTATTGATTAAACTAGACTGAAACAATTACTTCTTGTGGCAATTTTTGAGTCATGTTGGCTATCTCATGTTATAGAGAGTGAACTGACTGTTGATTGATATAATTAATTTTACTTTAATCCATCAGTTTAAGTTTTTGGGTTGATTGGTAGTTTAACATAATTCAACGCTAATATTAAAATACGATTCATGGAATAAAGTAACTTTCAATATACGGAATTTTTTGAAGGAAAAATAGTGTCTTTGATCTTAAAAGGTAATGTCACATTCAAAAGGGGACTTGAACAAATTTAGGGATACATGAAATTGGAATTGTGATTTGCAAAAGATGGAAGAAAAATGATATGAGGAATATTAATAAGAAAGTGAGAGGCATTAACGGGGGGGTTTAAAAGTCATTTGACTTCTCACATGATGCTTCTGATTCCTTTGCCTTCGGTACGCTCAGCTCGAGGCTTTTAAAGTCTGGAAAGCAACCAAAAAAAATTGAGAAAAGCTTAGATTAATAATTTGGGTCACAAATTATTTATTTACTTAACAAAATGTGATCGAAAGTATCATTGACATGTTCGTTTTTATTGTTTGGTGGTACAAGTTCGATCCCAATAATCCGTATTTGACTCTTATTTATTTAAGAGTAGTGATACATTTACGTAGAGTTTGTCGTCCTCTCTTCTAATTTATACTTTAAAAAAAAACAACAACAACAACAAAATGTGAAATAAATTAATTCAAAACAATAAGCCTCAAATTTTACATTACAAATAAAGAAAAAAAAAATCAAATCTCATAATTTAAAAAGTAAACAAATAGATCTTATTTATAATCTCGGGCTGTTTCGGATTCATCTATAAATTTAACTCCTTGAAACTTGAAAGCATGTGCCTTTTCTACCTCACCTCTTGAAATTTCAACTAATTAAACCATTCTTTCTGTGTAAAGATCTCATTTGATATTTTTTTATTTTTTTAAAATTAAGTACTTGTTTTTTCAATTTTCTACAACAGTTTCATCCCTTATGAAGACATTTAATTTTTTTAGTCAAATTACAAAACAAAAGCAAAAATTTGAAAACTATTTTTTTATTTTTCAAAACATGATTTGGTTTCTGAAAATAAGGATATAATATATAAAATATATTATAAATGAGTGTATTTATAGATTTAATTTTAAAAAATTAAAAACAAAACATAAAAAATTATAGAATGAAACTTTAATTAACATAATCATAAAGTTGTAAGAGCTAGCTAGGCATAGCCATGAATGTAGCATTAATCCTCCGTATCTCCCTCTAATGATCGGTTAATGATTATATTAACTTAAGATCTCCTGAAAGGCAAATCACCCCTGAGCGCAAAAAACGTTCATTTTTTCATATCTTTTGTAACAGCCTAACAGGTACATGTAACTTATCTAATTAAGATATTTCCGCCAACAAGAGTAGTAGCTCGATGCATGCATCAGTGTACATCTATTGACTATGAGGTCATAGATTCGAAATTCTCCACCCCAAATTATTGTAATCTTAAAAAAAAAAAAATTTAAGATATTTCCGAAAGAAAAAAATAATTTAACAAAAAAACTAGATATGTCAACAAAGGGTATATAGTACTAAGTGAGTTGAAATACAATTACGATCTTCAAATATTGTTGAACTAAAAAAAACTTACTGATATAAATAGAGCACAGTTGATCTCGTCGATGAAACCTCCGGCGGGCTATACGAATCTCAGACGAGCGGGGGAGTAAATAAATCTACACTGCAGGAAAAATCCAAAGAGACGGCATGATCCAAATGTCATGGCAGATGAAAATACATAAAATGCTACGAATTGGGATCAATGCGATCCCTTTGGATGCTTCCTGGAGTTGCAGTTAAAAAACTTCACTCTCTCTCTCTAACTTTCTCTCTCTAACACTCAGGGACGAATATGATTTTAAGAGGGAGAAGCAGCAAATGGAGATATCTATATATATAAAAGATGCTGGAACTTTGACCAGATTTCTTTGGGATTTTTTTAAAAGATAATAATTATTTTAATTTTTGTAATGTTTTCGTAAGCTTAACTAGTTAGTTATCTCAACCAAAAAAAAAAA
>JBBMKA010000015.1:1282205-1302317 GCA_037833695.1 Sechiopsis laciniata | reverse complement strand
TATATATTATATTTGGAGAAAAAATGAAAAAATTACACAAATCACTCCCAAATAATGATATTTGTGACCATTACATCTCTAAACTATCAATTTGATCAATGATAAAATTTGTGTTTGAGATATTCATCTAGTCACATAATAAAAAGATGAGCACTCTTCAACATTTTTATAAAATATATAAGCTACTCTTCTTACTATCAAATTAATTGTGAAGTGAAGGTTCATGTTATATAATATAGTATCAAAGCTTCATATGAATTATTGGTTGCCTAAATTCCAATCCAATCTAACTAGAAGATTAACTTAAACATATTTTGAAGTGAAAACTTCATATTATCTAATAATTTGATTATAAATGTTGCAATAAACCATTTATCAAGTTAGAAAAATGATTGAACAAATTAATAATTTAAAAAGATAATTATTATAGATATCATAGTTCAAAAGTGGTTTATGGGCAATTTTTCAAGAAAAGTGAAAGTATTCAAATTCAACACAAATTAAAATTGAAAGCCAGAAAAAAAAGGGGGTCAACATTGCAGTTGGAAAAAAATTACATTAAAGAGAGGAAGCCAGTTCATGATCTCGATTAGCATTGAAAAAGGGGGTCTGGTTCGTTTGAAAAGGAAGTAAACTTGACAGATAGTACACTTAGAAAATAAACTTAAGTCCCCCCAATCAATAATGGAGGATAATGATAATGGCAATAATAACAATAATAGTGATAGAAAACCAATCGTGTCAATGTACATCCAATGAATATGAGGTCATGGACTCGAATTCTCTACCTTCAATAATCGTAATCTTAAAAAAAATAAATAAATAAATAAATAACCAAGCGTGGGCATCGGCCAATTTAATATTAAATTAGCAACAAACTAAGTTTCCAAAGAGAGAGAGAAATTGAGCGTGCAAACACGACATATACAAAAGCTAACCACGTTACAATGAGACCCCATTGGTGGGTTGGTATTGCAATTCCATCCTTCATTTTTCTTCCCTTCCATCTCCTCTTCTCTCCCAATTTAAGAACAAGATCAAACCCTTCATTTCCTTCTCTCGAATGAGGAAGCTTTGCCCTAACTTGGACCGCGAGGACGGTCTCGACACCGTCCTCGAGGTTCCCATCCCGGAAGAGATGTTTTCAACCAACAAACCGGCCCACAGCAATATGTCATGGCAAGCCATGAAGTGGCTGAAATCTAATCACCGTGAGAAATCATCACTTGTTAGTTCAATCGGAGGCCGCAACGCCGAGCTCCAGCTTCTCCTCGGCGTCGTGGGAGCTCCCTTGATCCCTCTCCCCATCCAGTTTGACCATCAACCCATCACTCCCAACATCAAAGACAATCCAATTGTAAATTAAAAATCCTAACTTTGTCATTTTTATGTGAAATCTCCATCAACCCATTAATAACTCCTTGGTGTGCTTTTTGGAAATAGGAGGCGTCAATGGCGAAGTACATTGTGCAACAATATGTGGCTGCGGTTGGAGGGGAACATGCGTTGAATTCGATTGAGAGTATGTATGCGATGGGGAAGGTGAAGATGGCAGCATCGGAGTTTTGTTCCGGCGAAGGGTGTTTGGATGGTAAGGCAGTGAAGGTGAAGAATGGGAGAGGCGGCGGCGTTTACGATGGCGGAGAGGTGGGTGGGTTTGTGGTGTGGCAGAAACGGCCGGAGTTGTGGTGTTTGGAAATGATGTTGTCGGGGTGTAAAATTAGCGCCGGCAGCGATGGGAAAGTGGCATGGAGACAAACTCCATGGCATCATTCTCATGCTTCTCGTGGCCCTCCTCGTCCTCTTCGACGATTCTTCCAAGTAATTTTATTTCATTTCATCTGTTTTTTAGAGCTAATTTTGTGATTATTATTATTATTATTATTTATTAATTCAGTGTGAGATATTGGTGAAAGTGAAGACCAAGTAATTTCAGGATATTAGGATTATAGCGTATTTGGTTGAAAGGGCTTTAACGTGCTGACTACCATGGTTGAAACAATCCACCCCCACCAACTTTCGAACTTTTGATTTTTAACCTAACGATTTCAAAAAGTGCTTTTACTCGGTCTTTAGTTTTTTTTTTTTTTTTAATATTTGAAAAGCTCAATTATATTTACAAGAGATTGTTTGAACATGCAACAATTAGTTGTCTAAGAAAAAACTGACTTAACCTTTTAATTTTCAAATACATTCTTGATCAATTAACATCTGTTTGATAGTATTCTCGTTTTTTGTTTCTCGTTCTTAATTCTTGTTTCTTGTTATTAAGAATGTGTTTAATAACTATTTCTGTTTCTTGTTTCTTAAAAAAAAATATAAATAAAACTTGTTTGATAACAATTTCTTGTTTCTTTTTTTTTTTTTTTTAGAGTTTTTATGCTTCTTTATGCCTTAAAAAGAATTAAAGTATATGGTATAATAATATAGCACATATTAAATAAATTAAATAAATTATCAAAATTTACATTATCTAATATTTAAAAAAAAAAAAAAAAACTGAATGAGTCAGTGACGCAATGATTTCATTGTTTAATTGTAAACCAGTTCAACACTTTGTTTTCCATCAAACAAATGTACAATTATGTGCAATATGTGTTAATTTAAATATTTAAGAAATAACATATCAAAGTTTAAAAAAAAAAAGAAAAAAAAAAAAGAAACACTATTTATAAGTTTTTCATTTTTCAATCAAATTTTAGAAATGTTTTTTTTTTTTTTTTTTTTTAAGAATAGAAAACGAGAACGGTTATAAAATAAACCTGTTTTTCAAAAAATTAAAAAAAATTAAAAAAACAGGAAACATAATCGCCCTTAATGTTTCCTTTTAGGCTTTCTTATTTCCTTTTCGTGAAAGACTAAAAAAAAAAAAAGAGAATATTCAAACCATACAAAACGTCACATTTAAAAAACATTAATGGAGTCTACTTAAGCTTATTAAAGTCAAATTGGCACCAACTCTCTACGAAAAGCGTATTAAAGTCAATGATACCAAATAAGTCAGTATTATTTCTTTACTTTTCTCCAAAACAATGGCTTTTATTTATTTTATAGGTTATTTTCATAACTAATAGACAACCTATCTTCAAGAGCCCATTTTAATATCTCAAAAAAAAGCCCATTTTAAGTAACTTGTAAATATAGCATAAAACTTTAATTCTCAAATAACAAAAAAAAAAAAAAGAAAAGAAAAATGTATTAGTTGAACTTTTTCACAAATAATTATAAATGTATATAAATTGTATAATATTTATATTTATAAATATTTTTTAATACAAATATCATAAAAAGTATGGGTCAATACTTATTTATTGTATTTGTTTTTTTTCTTTGGTTTGGTTTTATTATTATTTTTTAATAAAATGGTTATATTTATAACTATTTTCTGGATTAGTTTCCAGAAAATTAATTACAAATATTCGGTATATTAGTATAAAAAAAAAATCGAAGACATCACAAAATTGTAAATGGGCCAGTACTTCAATCATCCATTATGGGCCGCAATGACCCAAATAGACCAACCTTCAAAATCAGTAACTTAGAAAACTCGTTTGAACAGGGACTAGACCCAAAATCGACGGCGACTCTGTTCGCAAACTCGATCTGCACCGGCGAGAAAACAATCAACAACGAAGAATGCTTCATTCTAAAGCTTGAAGCCGAATCACCGGTCCTAAGAGCAAGAAGCAGCACCACCGTCGAAATAATCCGCCACACAATTTGGGGATATTTCAGCCAAAGAACCGCCCTCCTCGTTCATCTCGAAGATTCGCATCTCCTCCGAATCAAATCTCGAAACGACAACATCTTCTGGGAAACGACAATGGAAACCCTAATTCGCGACTACCGAACGATCGACGGCGTCAACATCGCCCACGCCGGGAAAACGACGGTGTCGCTTTTCCGATTCGGCGAAATCGGCGGAGGAAATTCGAGAACGAAGATGGAGGAGATTTGGGAGATCGAGGAGGTGGATTTTAATGTCCAGGGTTTGTCAATGGATTTCTTTTTGCCGCCCAGTGATTTGAAGGAGGAGGATGGGGTTGGAGCGATTGGGAGTAATGGAAACGTTCCGATCACGATGATGCAGTGTTTGGCTGCTGTTGATTCGAAGATTTGTTTGTCCAGAGTGGCGGCCATTGATGATGAAGAATTAGAGGGGACTAATCAGAGTGATGAAGATTAAACTCAATTTTTGCATATTTGTACAGCTATATATATATATATATATTTATATGGAATTTTTACTAATTAGAAAGGCTGTATATTCTGTTTGAATTTTGATAGAGAAAAACTTGCCTACAAAACTTGCCTACACATGGATGTGTAGGCAAGTCCAACATTTTATCTATGTGTACTATTTTGGACCACATTTTTTTTTATTAATAAACAAAAAAGAAAATAAATAATCATTTGTGTGGCAAAAAAATAGTTAAACATAGACAAAATGTTGGGCTTGTCTACACATCCATGTGTAGACAAGTTTTTCTCATTTTGATATACATTGATTGGGGAATAATCTATTTAGGAACCCAACCTCTCTTTGTCCACAAAACAATATAACTACTCTTCTCGTGACTAATTAGTTTTTGAGCAAAATTTCATATTATTTAATACTAAGGTAAACAAGTATAGTTTCAAAACCACGACTTACCATAGAATATACTCATTTGAACAATCTACTTTGTCCACCAATTAAATGTAGTTGCATAGAATGATTGTATTGTGTGTATAGTTTCGAGCAATAATTGCTGATGTTCGTTCAATATGTATAATACTATTTTATGTATATGAGGATTATGGTGGTTGCCGATTGGAAATGAAAGATGACTAAGGATTTTGTGTTTGTTAGACGTGCATGAAGAAATATTTTGTAAAATCATGTAACGAGATATTTTGCAATTTTTTAATTAAAAAATTGATTTACAAAATAAATATCATAACTCAAAATTGATGCAAGAAGGTTAGCTAGAGATTTTGTTTTGTTAGGTGTGCATGAAAAAAGATTAACAAAAAAAAAAAAAAAAATTGATATCTTGTATATTATCATCACATAATTCAGATATTCACGGAAAAATTGATGTTCTTCGGGTGAGAGATTCTACTTAATTAAAAATAAAACAATATATTATTTAATAAAACAACCTACTAATAAATAAAAATAGGTGGTGGAGATTTAGGGAAAGATTAATCTCTCTCTTCCTCTATTTTTTTATTTAGACATGGATTTAGAGTTAAAATATTTCTTTTTCTTTTGAGAAGCAAGTTAAAATAATTCTTAGAGTAGAATTCTATTTATTTGTTAAATATTATATATTTCTTTCCATAAAAATAGAGCTACGTACATTAGTACCATAAGGAGGACAAGATTTTTTCCAAATTTTTTTTTTTTTTAATTCAGCTTAAATATTGTAAATTTAAATCATAATTCAATGGATTAAAATATATCATTAGAAAGTTTTTAAAAGTGTAATTATTAGGTAAAATATCATTTTGGTCCTTAACTTTTTGTAATTAAGATTTTCAAAAGTCTAATTTTAGTCTTTATACTTTTGTTAAATTTCCAAGTTTAGTTTGTTTTATTTTGGTGTGTAATCTATGGCTTTATTATTTATTATTATTTTCCTTTTTACTAATCTATGTCTAATTTGTTAATTTAGATGTAAACTTATTACTGTTTTCCGTTCTATGATCTGTCTCACAAATTCACCCTTTGCTATCCTCAACTTCGGTCCATTCATAGTTCGAACCTTTTTGGTCATCAAAGCACATTCATTCTAAACATGTTTTTCCCTGTTCAATGTTTAATCCATTGCCCTTAACTTCGGTCAATTATAAAAATGTACTTTTTAAATTAATTTTAAAAAAAACAAGTCAATTTTTTTTTAACAATTTATGAAATCGTTCTTTAAGAAACACTCAAACAAGTCAAGTGTGTTGGTTTCATTATTTGGTGGTAAATCCAAAATCACGAGTTCAATCTTCAAAATTCGTATTTTCTTGTTAGAGAGTAAGAAGAATAGGAGTTAGGAACCTGAAGAAGAAGGCAAGAGAAGGGTGGAACGAAGAGCAAAGAAGGCCAAAGATACACAAATATTTCAAGTCCTCAATACAATTCTCCTTATCCCCAACTCATCCGCAACACCCTGAGTAAAGTGCCAATGAGCGTCCGTAATCAAGCATCCGATTTCGTCTCCTGCAGTCGACGCCAACTCTGCGACGCACTTCCGGAATGCCTCAACGCAACGAATGTTCATACAAGTTATGTGCTCTAAGGCGCTGATGCTGCCACGGATTTCAGCCTCCGATAGGCGGTCGGGAATGGACAGGAAGGTGAAGTTCGGGTGGTTTGAAGGGGTTAGAGAGTTGAAATGGGTGTGTATAATTGTTATGGAGAATCCTTTGGATTGGAGGATTCGGGCTAGGTGAAGCATGGGGTTTATGTGCCCTTGAAATGGCAGAGGAAATAGGATGATTGCCTTCAATTTTCCTTGAAATGTGCTTCAATGCAAATGAAGTTCTACAATTTGGATATCTGAAGTATATGTTTGGATATTGGGTTTCAACCCACTTTTTTTGTTTATATATAATTATTATTGTTTTTACAATTTTATGTTGTTACATGTTGATTGTCGCGTTATTTCAAACAAGAGTTTTTTTTTTTTACAGAAAAGGTTAGTGGCCTAGTGGTTTTATTATTTGGTAGTTATTTTGTTCAACGTCACGATCACGTTTCAATCCTCAAAATTGGTATTTGGCTCTCATATTACTTGAGAGCAGAAATACTTTCTATATGGAATTTGATCAAATTCAAGATTTTTATAGCTAAGTGATTAGAAGTATCATAACCAATTTAAAAATTCAGCCCACATGCCCATTTCTTTTCCTCTCATCTAAAGACTGATTCTTCTTCTCTTTCTCTCTTTTTCAGAAAAATAACCTTAATTCTCATGTCATAACCATTTTCGTATACTTTTTCTTTTGAGTTTTTTAGATGGATGGTCAATTTTAGAAATCTAAGTATGTGGATGTTTAATTTTTAAAAATATTATCGAAAGGATTTATGATAAATTAATTTGGTTGAAAATAGTTATCTGACTTTCATCTCATTTGATAGAGCGTAGGATTTGTGGTTATCTCATTCAAAATAACAAGGGTTCCGTTAGGAGGGTGATTGGATTTTGGAATTTGAGAGAAAGAGGAAGTGGAGCGATTTAAATGATAATGTATTTGTTTGAGATTTGATGTTTTGGAAAGGAGGTTAATTTTTTTTTTTTTTTTTTGAGATTTGTGTTTGGAAAAGAGGTTTGATTTTGATTTTTTTTTTTTTTTTTTTGAGAATTGATATTTAAGAGAGATTTTTTTTTTTTAATTTTATATTAATTCTTATCGTAATAAAGAAGACTTAAGAGAGGTAATTATGACAACAAAAAAAAAAATAATAAATATGAAATTCAATAATTTCCTCTCCTCATCTCTCCCAATCCTAAAGGAGTCAGCAGGTGTGTGTAGCCCAAAATCGAAAATTAAAATCAAAAGGAATAAATAAAATATAATAAACGAAGAAACATTAACCAAAACGAAAGAAAATCACGTGAAACAGTCGTTCAAACTTCAGTACTTTAACTCGGAATATCCAAGTTTAAATCATAATTTAAATTACACACATATGACATGGAACATAGGCGCAAAATTAAATACGTTAATAAATGTTCAACATGTAACATAAGCCAACATATATTATCTTATATTATTTATTAAAGCCTGTCCCTAATCCTTGAACAAAATTACAAGCCAAAGAGGGTCTTTGTTATATATATTTTTTCCCACCAAAAAAAAAAAAAAAAAAACATTACAAATCACTATAGCACAAAATTATACAGATTATTACAAGAACATACCATTTCCCACCGTTTCTTTATTTTAAAGCTGCTGCTACAACAAAACATCATCATTCAATAACTAACTTCCTAATTACTTAAAATCTACACAAATAAATGCTGCTAATTCTACTTTAATGACTTGTTTTCAAACTCCTTTGAAATAAGCAAAGCCTAATCGAACTAGATCAATATGTCCATTCTTGAGGTAGATGAAGTTCTTTATTTACATCTGCTCGGAAACTCCTTGGGACTGGCAGAAGAGGATTATTTCTTCGAAATGAAATGGAATCTGAAATTAGTTAAAGAACTCGTTTAAAACAAGCATGGATTTAGAACTAAGTGAAAATTAGGGAAGAAATGAGATTTTACCGAAGCCGGGTAATTGACAATAATTGAGTGGAGCTTGATTAGACTTTATAATCTCTTCTGCAAATCGGTTGGCTGGGATTCCTGATTAGTAATAACAATGGAGGTTTTAGAAAGAAACGCGTGTGATGAAGCGTTAATTAATGAATTAACAAGAAATGTACCTCGTTTCTGGCGGCAATCGGAAGGGTTCAAATGCCGGCGAGGCAAGAAAACTCCGGTGCCGGAGGAAACCCTTTTGACGCCTGATCCTCCGGGATGAATACATCGCACGGCGGAGGTGTTGGGTGGTGGTTGCTGATTTAGCGGCGGCGGAAGCCATGTAGAGTTGGACACGCCGCCGGTGCCACCGCCGCACCGGGCACCGACATGAATCTCCGGCTTCCGGTACGGCGCAGGTTGTCTTCGCCAAGAAGATGCACAAAGAATCTGCAGCACTAGATCTTCTCTCACTTTTTGCATCTGTGAAACAAGAAATCTCAGAAAAAGAAAAAACAGAGAACCCAACTTGTAAAATACTCTGTTCTGAGAGATTCAACAAAATTATATATACCTGAAATGCCATATTCCTTGCACAGTTCTGATTCGAAAATAGACCATGATCCAAATTACTAGTAGAATTAACCGAAATTGAAGGTCGAACACCGAAAAATCCTCTAACTAAATGGTCATTGTTATGATATGGGATTTTTTCACCGCTCATCTTCAACCTCGCAGCCTCTCTAGCATCATTCTCAGCCCCCGAAACCGCCATGAGAGGCGATTTAGAACATCCAAAGTCGAATCCACTCAAAGTCGACTGAGGAGACCCGGTTCTAATACACTTCTTCAAACCCCACAAAACAAAACCCATGTCAAGAAAATGATCAAAACGCCTAGAAAACCAAAGAAAACACCAAATCATCAAAAGGGTACCTCAAATTTGTTAGGATTAAAACAGGGAGAAACTGATTTCTCAGTTTCACAGAGAGAAGTCCATGAAAGTTGCTGAGCCAGACCAACAAAAAACTCATCGTCGTCCGTAGAGCTCATAAGCGAGTTAGAGCCGAACGAGTCAAGCTCGTAAGGGAACTCAGTGGGGAAACTGAAACAAGTGGGTTCAGCCATGGGAGAGGAGAAAAGGGTAATGAAAAGAAAAATGGCGAGGAAATGAAGAGGGTGAGAGAGGAAGATTTAATAAAGAGGGACAGCTGAGAAGGGGACCCTACAATGGAAGGGATAAAAGACAAAGAATGTTAAGGTCAAGGAGGAGAAGATTGACCTTTATTTTTTAAGGGCTATTTTGGATTTGGGGGGACACTTCAAAATTGAAAGAAAATGTTGAAGATGGGAAGACAACTGGAAAGGGAATGGCTACAAGGTGGGGACATTTGTCTTTCTGTCTAACCCTCTCCCTCATGCCATAGGTCACAAACCTAAACAGTTGCAAGATTTTAACTGTTTGCAGCTTTTTACTTTTTTTATTTTCTCACCCCATAAGGCTGACTTTTCTGCTTAGTATATCAAAGATTGTGGACTTGGTACATGATTTGAAGTATAAGGAGATATTTGGATAGTAATTCCAAGAATATATAACATTATTTGGTGGGAGTAGTTGTCGTAACAACGTAGACATCTTAAATGTAACCATTTATGAATATGAACAACAATACTTCAATGACATTAGTATACATTAAATTATCAAAAAGTTATGGGTTCAAATCTTTTTATTTTTATTATTTAAAAAAAAAAAAGAATGATAATGATTATGGGAGAAATAGAAATTAGGAGAGTAACAGAAAATATAATGATTATGGAGAAAATGATTATTTGTGTTTGGGATGAAATTTTTTTATAAGAATGATTATTTGTGTTTAAGGTAAAGAAAATGATTATGTGAAAAATAAAATAATGAGTATAATAAGAGTGAAAAATAGTTATATGAAGTATAAAAAGTTATTGGAGAGATAATCAAAAGTAATTATGAGTAGATGTGATTTTTTTTAAAGCGCAACTATGGGAGGAATGATTTTGAGTGGCCCAAACACGAAAAATTATTCTCATTCTTATTCTCTCCCTTATTCTTGGTGCAAACACACTCTATCTACAATTTTCTTTTCATTTTCATCTCAACAATTTTTTATACGTCACATCACTATTTTCTACTTTCATCATATTCATTATTTTATTTTTTCCATAATTATTTCTTTCATCTAAAACACAAATAATCATTCTTTCTATACTCATTTTTTTCACCACAAACACAAATAATCATTCTCCTCCATATTCTCACTTTATTTCTCATTTTTCCTATAATCATTATCATTATACTGATTAAAGACTATACACGATACTAATTAAAATTATTTGTGACATTGATGAAAAATTACCTTTTTTTTTTTTTTTGAAAATCGGAAAATTGGAGCTTCGGTCTCTTATAACCGGTGACACCGAGATCTTTGAAAGTCATTCTAGTTTAAGCATTTTTCAACAATTTTAAACTAAGAATCTCTTAAGAAAACGACAAGTTCTTACCCTCAAAGACTGTCCCTTAAGTGGGCCCGCCAACTGTTGCCGTCTCTTTTAACGGATGTGACATTTATTTCTACGGCGTTGATTTTTCATTTTGTTTAAATTTTTATTGGATAAAGTTGCGGACCCCAAAAGAACTATCCGATGGATTTGAAAAAAAAAAAAAAAATCCCGCCAAAATTGGGGCGGATAAAAAACCAAAATATTATTTTTTATTATAACTTTTTTAAATTTGAAATTGTGGGAGGGTGGGGATTGACAGGTTTACCTGCCGAAAAGAACAGAAGGGAAGATATCAAGAACTTTTTCCTGCCAATATAGTTTATTTTTATTTTTATTGTGCAGCAATAGTTTTTTTTTTTTTGTGTGTATTATAATAGGCTTTTAATTTGTTTCGACCAGCAGTTTTGACTCTGCCGGTTAAGCTTTAGAGCGTATTTGGGTATAGGAAGAATAAAGTGATTAAAATGTGATTTTTGAATGAATGATCGTTAGAAAATCATATTTGAATAAAATTATATAAATGTGTTTGAAGGAGTAATTGCATGAAATGCAGAAGGATCCTAGAAAATAAAAGTTCTTATACGGAGGAAGTTAGGAGAACTTCAAAAAATTGTTTGAAAGAGGAATTGTAATGTGAGTTTGGAAGAAGTTTTTTCTTACTTTAAAGAAGTATGAATTAAATTTTAACCACACTCATTCATTCTTCCATCTTTTTTCGAAAAATCAATATATACATCAAGAAAAAACCATACCTGAGTGAACCCCGCCTCATAATCACCATAGAGCCGATAAGTAGAGGAGATTCTTCCAACTCAAAACACCAGGAAACAAATCAATAGCGTATTGTGACAAATAGGACTTAACAAGCAAATCAGCTATACGATTACAATTCCATCTATACATTCAACTTTTTTTAGCCAGGATAGAGCCTGAGCAATTTTATGTCATAATCAGTTTGGGTAAAATGTAGCACAAACATTTATTTTCATCCTTGGGACTTAAGAAATGGTGACAAATCTTGTCACTATTCTTTTCTCAATATTGATATTCAAATATAAATAGCAACGATTAAATAATTTTGAAATTATTAGATAAAAACTAAAATAATTTACTTTTTGAAAGTTGAAGAGGAAAGATCCAAAGTGAAATAAAATTTAAAATCCAACAACTAGGAGAAATTTAATCCAGAAATTTATTATTTTAAAATAACGAATTTTTCTTTATAAATACTAATTTAACTAAAAGAAATATTTAGATTATGCTTATACATGATCTAAATATTAATATTCACTTATATAGCTCAATATAAACTACATTTTATTTTTATTTACTTCATTTTTTTATCTTTTAAATTTAAAATCAAATAAAATATGATTCATACTCATATTGTTTTCTAGATCATGTCCAAACATAATTTAAATATTTCTTTTAATTAAAATGATATTTAACGCGGAGGGAAAAAATGGCAAGTAGGGAACAGATGTGTAGATTCAACGGAGGTTGGAAAAAGAGGTAGAAAGATCAGTGGAGATCATGGATTTTATTAAAACAAAATGACCACATGCACCAACAGCGCGTGGACAACACGCAGGATTGGATAGTTCATTAGCAGTCGGCAGTGTAAGTCACGGCTGCCAATGCACACGAGAGGAGAACAGAGTTGTGTGGTGGTGGGGCCAAGGCTGGTCGGCTGGGGTGCACGAACTGACGTGGAAAAAGAAAACAAAAATGAAAAAGAAAAGAAATATTTGAAATTGAGATCCAGCCTGAGAAGAAAAGAAATTCCCGCCAAGAAATATTAAGCAAGAAAATCGACTGCACATCAGTCTAACCTAATCCCTATTTTTTGTTTCTTCTTTTATTTAGATTAAAATCCATAGTTTTTTTTTTTTTCGAAAAGGATTAAAATCATTAAGTTTAAATTATAAATTTTATGTTTTTAAATTTATTGAGATCATGAAAGGTAAGGTGCAACTTGACAACCAAACTACGTAGATAAGCAACATCAATACTACATCAGAGAACTTCTATTGAAAGTGCTTAATAAGTCAAGGAGAGACAACTCAAATAGTGATCGAGTTAAAGCATATATCACCATCGACAAAATTTTTGATTTCATGTTAAGTACAAATCTACAATAAAATAGTAAGGAACTCTATAAATATTGCGATACATCTCATATATATAAATGTGAGTGTTTTTTTTAAGTAATCTCAGATCTTGATTCTAACTATATCCTATATACAAAAATGTATATATATAGTCGTTTTATCTTTTCACTAAATTCAAACACATGAAAAGATTAAGATAAACAATTGTTTAATAGGTCATTGAGATATTTCAAGAAAATATTTAGATATAAAATTGAATGCAGGAGTTGTATTTGACATAAATAATATATCAAATAGTTTAATATCTAATCTATTAAAAAAAACATATGATATTCTTTCATAAAAGAAAAATAAGATATATGCTTTATGACTCAAGAAAGTATCAATGTGTGTTGGCACAATAACACATTGGGGTGTGATTATCTTTCTTATAAGTAAATTTATATCATGATTTCTATTTCATCAAACACATTTAGTCCTTTTGTTTTCTAACTAAGCACTTGTCTCTTTAGACAACATAAAGGGACCAACAAAAATAACTGCCTAAATCAATCACTGATATATCAATATATTGGTTTTTTTTTTAATCTTCAAATAGTTGTAATATATCAAATAGTTTTACGTCAGAGACAGGTAAGACACAAAATTTAAAATTTAAATAATGATTAGATATATATATTTAAAGTTTAAGAATTTATTAGACACAAAATTGAAGGTTTATAAATCGATTAGACATTTCTTAAAATTCAAGAATCACACCAACTTTAAAATTTAAAATTCAAAATTCAAAATTCAAAATTACAATTTAAATATTCAATTCTTAAAGGAAAAAAAAAAAAGCAAAAAAACAAATTGGTAAGATTTAAATTATTCAAGATTGGAATCATGGAACCTTTTATTTCTCATTCAATACCTTAAAACACATCTTTCTTGAAGAGAGTAACAACCACACATCTACTTGACCCAAATTACCAAATGGGTAGGAGGAAGAAATGCTTTTAGTGGAGACAAGGTGGTGGCTTATATCTCAAATGATTATAGAACAAAAAGGGAAGGATTTTCCCCTTTAAGATAAGATATTCATGATGGGGATAGGAGACCCTAAACCTTTCAAACTTAGGTACCTATCTTTTATTAAAATGAAAAAGCCTTAAAAAACTCAATTTAACTGAAATAGTTGGTGGAGTATTGTCTTGCTTAATTCCTTGTATTCCAATTCAATTCTACGCACATAGGTTCAATATTAAGAATCTAATTTGAAAGTGATAATACTTTTTATATATGGTTTGTGGACTTCCAATCTAATTTCAAAAAAAAAAAAAAAAAAAAAAAAAAAAACATTTTAAGACCAATGCTAAAGTAAGCAAGGGGTACATTGATAATGCAAACAGTTAGAAAATGGAGACATACAATATAAAAGTGGTTGAAAATTGCAAATCTACCCTCCAAATAAGAGTATGAAGTGTCTGATTGAGGTGGGTGAGTGATGTACATTATTAACTTTGGGCCCATTCTTTCTTTAGCAAAACATCATGTGTTAGTCTTATGATTTATTTCATATGCCAGCCCATAAGGCAGGCCATAGACTCAACATCCATCCATCCATCCCCACATGCCATGAATGATGAATCCCACCATTTTCCAACTGTATCTATTTCTTTTATTTTTCTGTTCAGTTGCTTTATCTTTTTACAGGCAATACTATTCTTATATACCAGAAAAAGATTACTTCTCTTTTTCTATAGAGATATATGTGCATTATGTTTTCTGTTTTAGATAGGAGGGTTATTGAAAGTAATAAATATGTTCATGGTAAAAGATTTCCATTTTTTAAAGTTAAAATTAGTCCATAGAAAGGATTTTCATTCATTTTTAGTTTTTCTATCCCTCTAGAATTTTTAGAAATATGTTGAAATTTGGTCTAAAATATTTTTATATTAAAATTATATGAACTAAGATAAAAAAAAAAATACCTCAATATACAAGAATCAAAATAGTAATTTTAACATTTTTATATTAAATCATTATAAAACTTTGGAAAACAAAACTATTATAAGAGTAACGAATACATCCATAAATAATGTAGTTTTATAAATAAAAATTTCTTTCCGTACATGTATTTCTTTTTTCTTTTTTTACTTTCTTACCCCCTCAAAAAGAAAATTTAAATACTTTATATCAGTTTCTGTTTTGATCTCTATGTCTATAAAGCTGAACTAACAATCTATAACTGAATAAAATAAATATTTATGCCAATAAAAATATAGTTCAGTCATTTATTCAAAATTTTCTCATTCCATTAACTTATAGAAAACGAAATAAATTTTTTTTTTTTTTTTTTTAATATTCGTGACTGTTCGGACCAGTTTGCGCACACATCGGCTAATGTTACTAGACATGCCGTTTGATTCTACAATATTTAGATGTCAGAAAAATTCGCAAAAAATTAATTTATAGGTAAGTGACCACCGTAGACTAAATTCATCGCCTTAAATACCCCAAAATCATTTTTGAACAAATCAAAGTTATTTTTGAAATTCAACGTGATCTACTTATCAATTTTTATGGAAATTAAAGCATTACCTTTCTATTGTCTTATCAAATGATAATTTTGTTTGTATCTTTGAAATATTTACTTGTTAAATTGTTAATACTCCACTCACCTTTATGGCTGGCGGGTGCCATACTAAAATTTTTCATAAACACTAAAATGTTTCGTTATGAAATATACGAACTAAACAAAAACTATATAAATAGTCTAAAAAGGTAATTTTTCCTCATTATTGTTTATTCGCTGATTTATTTTATAGAAACAGTTCGCTGTTTTTTTTTTTTTGTTGTGTTTTGTGTTTTTTAAAACTATTTCTTGTACAATATTTTCATACGTACGTTATCTCATCCTTCTACATTTCTATCAATACACTAATTTTAGCTTCTAAACATATTTGTCGGGCTTTCAATAATATTTAAAATAACCAACATCTTTATATTTGTACAAAACAGTTGTAACAATAGATTAAAATAATATAAGTATAATAATAATAATCTTGAAGTTCAAAATTATTAATAATGTGATTAAAAATTCTCCATTCTTTAAATAGCACCAATATCAAATTCAGCCTAAATTATTCAAGGTTAAAAAAGGTAGACATCATAAGTGGGAATAGGTCTAAATTATTCTTTGTAGTCCAATTTTATCATATATATCATAAATTTTTCATTAATTACTAAAGGGAGTAGTGAGGTGCGTAAATCGTACCTTATGACATGAAGTTAATAGCAGGACATTGTCGCCATTGAATGAAGAACACCCTGGAGAGAATTATAGCAAGAGTAAAAGCAAGCCCATTTTTACAATCACTATATCCGTTTGAATACATATAATATACATGGATATATATTGATAAATATATATTCACAATATATAAAATGGAAGAAAAGAAATCAATGAACTATAAAACTTAGTAGAACATAATCCGAAGTTTCATTACTCTCTTGGTATTAAAGACATTTCAATGAAACAGAGATATTACTCAGCAATTGATGGTGACATTTGGAGAAAGTTGTGGCGAATCGGTCCTTTGGTTCCGGCTCTTCTCCAAAGATACCTATACAGACAATCAAACCAAAAAGAAAATGTAATGGTTTATCTAGGCTTCAGCTGTTTAGTTATAATACTTGTTTTGGTTTGCCTATTTTATTGAATTATGACAGAATTGTAAACAACAATCAAATCATAAAAGAATGTGAGACAAGAATACAGATTTACGTAGTTCATTAATATTATGTTAGCTTTGTCCACAAACAGAATGTGAAACTGTTTTATCTAGAAGAGTCCTAAGAATATAGAATGCTAAGAAAAAAAAGGATTACTATCAAGGCCTATTAAATCATTTGGTCCAAATATAAAGGTCAATACGAAAATATAAAACATCAATGAGACATTGTACTGAGTATTTGTAGCTTCTCAGTCTCCCTATTCGACTGTGAATCACAATGCATGGCTAATTTCGGATGGTGTGAAGTCAGATAATAGATCACACAAAAGAACCCTTTGGATTCTTCCATTTTCATTCTCAAGTTTGGTCAATTTATCAGGCCATGTTTAACATCGATTAGTGAGTCAATGAATCTCCTTATATGCTTAGAACATTCTATGAGAAATCGCAATAAGTTGCGATAAACCAGCAAATAACAAGATGAAGTTGGTAAAGAAAGTACCAATAGGATATCTTCATCGGTACCAAAGCATTTTCGTGCATCATCTAGACACTTCGATGAGATCCTCACGTGTTTGCTGCAAAACTTCCGTTGAATTAGCTTCAAACTAGCTCAAATCATTCGTCAACATCAATAAATCAGATCGAAGACTTAAGAATACATTTGTTTTCTTTTAATATTTGAAACATATTATTGATATATTGAGCCACAAAAGAAGACATCCAAATTTGTAATATTCATGGGAAGACTGCCATTACATAAGACATCTTTGTGAATTGACTAAAAAATACAATATCTTGTTAAAGATGGTCGTTTTAATTATGATAGGTCATAAAATCTTGAGAGCTTTATAGCGATCAATATGTTATTCTAATCTTGAGGTTCATCTCAATTAATCTAACGAGCACTTATCTGGGTTACTGTATAGGAAATAAAATAAGGTTAGTTTGCATTGGTAAAATTGACTTATTTCCTTGTGCATGAACCAAGCCATGCATTATTCACTTTTTTAGGATTTAAATAATTGAAACAAATGGATGGTAATGCTTTTTTTTTTTTTTAAAAGAAAATCTATGAATGGATGGCACTGCTAGTATACAATCATCTGAACATATTGGCGATAGAATCTACTCATCCTAAATAACTCTTGAATTATAAATGCAAGATATTATTTAATAAAATGAAGTGATTTATAATAAACTAAGGCGAGGATAGAAAAAACCTAGTGCTGGCAGGATCTCTGATTTCAAATTCATCTGCATGAGCATCATAGCCACAGACCACAATATAGTGACCTGAAAAATGTAATCGAATTTCAAAATAATATTTCATCTAAAATATAAGGTCCAGAGAGAGTTATACATCACAACTCACAAGCATTCATAAGAAGTGTACTTTTTTGTGACAGAAATTGTAAGCAACAATCAAAAAGTAAAAGAATGAGAAACAAAAATACACAATTTACATGGTCCACTAATATTGTGTTAGCTAGTTCACGAGCAGGAGGAGAAACTGTTATATTTAGAAGATCATAAGGAATACAAAATGTTAGATAAAAGGGATAAGGATTTTAAGAGACCACTAATACATCAAACAATAATACATCATAAGCTCAAACATAGAAGACCAATACTAAAATATAAAAACATAAGTACGTCTTACAAAATGTTTGATTCAAGGCACATAATATTTAGTGAGAAAGTGGCCATACTAACCAGTGTAGCTAGAGTTGCTATCGCAAATGCCTGACACAAGTACGTCTTTCAGCCAAGACCGACTGCAACACAAAATATTCCCAAGAGAATTCGAGTTATAAGAAAATTGTGACAAGTGTATTTCTGAACTAAATCTAAAAAGAAGCAATCTATGATGAAAAAGTGAAGGTCATAGTTGGATTAGCCATGAAATGCTTATAATCTAGTAGTTACTTCAAGAAAGAAAAAAAAACATTGAGGGATTTTAAACATTTTTAATGTACTATACCTCAATCTATGCTGATCAACCAACACAATAGCAATATATATCCCAGATAACATTAAGAGAGAAAATTCTTCTTTGCTGATAGATTTGCACTGTTAATTCAAGGATAATTAACTTAATATCAAAGACCATAATCTTCCTATTTAAGATAGATAAAAAAAAATCTACATCGATTATAAGAATTTAGAACGTATCCCTTCAAACCCAATTTAAGAGAATAAAACGTCCACCTATGTTATATTCACAATTTAGATCTACATGGTAGAGATACCGGTAGAGATACCCCCAATAACCAGGCATCCAAAATAGCCATCTCTGTGAAAACATCAATCTCTTTTGCTATTGGTTTTCTTTAGCATCTTACTTATGGTTAAGGGATTCAATTAAAAAAAATATTCAAGAACCAAAAGTGTATTTTCCTCTTAAAAAAACATTAGAATGAACAAAATGAAACTAGAAGCATACAAAAAATATTATTCATATATTATCATAGCAGGAAAAAAAAATGCGATATACAGATAGATGTGTTGAGTGACCACACCTCGATTTTGATTCCGATTTCCCGTGCCTTTTGAAATAGCTTATCAACTCGTACAACATCATTCGCTAGTTCCTCCTACAGAAACTGTGTTTAGAAGTGCTGTTGCAGCAAAGAGAACGGGCCAAGCCAAAACATTGTTGCCTAAAATTTAAAAAAATTTAATATTCACCCAATGAAACAATGCGGCTAGTTCATAAGAATTTACTTTTAATTCAAACCTTGTTTGACTTCAATAGTCAATTACAGAAATGACCAGTCAACAAAGTTTATAGACAGGAACAATGGTAAATAGCACAACAGAGCCAGTCAAGTCATTTCTGTGCAGGAAACCAAAAGCACAGAAAACATAGAAAATTTAAATCTTTGAAGTCTATGGATGTCCATATCTAAATTATGACGGAATTTTGATTCACTTCATCACTCTATTATGGAAGGAAGATCCGTGGTTGAATATTTCTTCTTTAAAGAATTGTTTCCTCAGCTTTAAGCTATTCCATCTTCTCCTAGTGCCCTTGTTTCAACGTTTTGGGATACCCACACTGGTTCTTGGAATCTATCTTTTGGATGGTTATTGAAAGATGAATCGATTGTTGATTTTCAGACTTTGTTACTCAATACTTGTGTTGTATGTCTTGGTATGAAAAAATATTCTAGGTGTTGGTCAATTGATCCTTTTGGTATTTTCTTGGAGAAATCTTTAAATAATCATCCGATATCTTCTTCACCTTTGTAGAAAGAGTTATATTCAGCCTTATTGAAGTTCAAGAGTCCTAAGAGAACTAATACTTGATTGTAGGTAATGTTTAATGGTAATTATAGTAGGTCTGCTTTTTTGCAAAAAAAGAATCCAGCTGTTGAAAGATGGAAATTCAAATTCTCTAAATTCTTCATTTAATAATGAACACAACAATGGGTATAAATAGAGTACAAGAGATGACCTAATTATAAAAGGAAAATATAATATCTAACCATAAAAAGCAAAGATGACCTAATTATA
>JBBMKA010000015.1:1220856-1273657 GCA_037833695.1 Sechiopsis laciniata | reverse complement strand
ATTTTAAATTTTATTAAGATAATAAATAAAATTTAAAAATGTTATTGTGTGAATATTATATTAATTTTTTAAAAAAAATACTCATTATCATCTCATCCCACCAAACACCAATTAACTATCACATCAGCTTTTTTCTTATCCCACCAAATACCAATTTACTCTCACTTCACTTCACTTCCTTTCCCTTCCCTTCCTTTCCTTTCCCTTCCCACCCTAGTCAAACAAGCCCTTAAATTCTCCGCCTTCAATTATAATTAATGTACTGAAAATGTATTAGGATGGAAGAAATTTAATATATATAAGTTCAAAGTGAAAATAATATTTCAAAATAAATTAAAAAATATTTATATATTGTCTTATAAATTTGATAATAACTTAAATAGTTTTTTTTTTTAGAAAAAATATTTTAACTATCCAAATGAAAATCATCCTCCACTTAAAATTAAAAGTGATTCGTGTGAAATGGGAAGAATCAATTGAAATGCCATTACTAATTTACTTTGAACAACTTGATGTTTGTACAATTTAAAACAATTAATTTGAAATGCAATTATTTTTTTAATTCAATGGCTCATTTGGCACCCTTTGAGATTTAAAACTATTGGATTAAATTCAAAATAACAAGATGAGTCAGCACGTGTGTCCAAACACAGGCATTCAAAATTCGAAATTCGAAAATCGAAAGACATATATAAATAAATAAATAAATAAAAGAAAAAAGGTGTTTGACTAAGTCAAGAGAAGCATTGAAAGTAAGAAAAAACAAAGATCGCGAGAAACGAGGATATTCCGAAATTTGGCCTTTCAAGAATAAGAAGCGGGAAAAATGAAGCGAAAAACACTTCCAGAAATGGGCCCACTTTTAAATTACTACTAAAATCTTTTGTGGCCCCACATTCCATTTGGCTTTTGAAAACACATTTATATTAAATTCCTTCGACTTCAAGCTAAATTCCACTGTTTCAAATAGTTTTGATATTATAATTAAAATAAAATGAAAATAAAAGTGGAGTGTGGGACAGGGCTTTTCGTAATTTTCACAGTTTCTTACTGTGCTTAAAATGAATATAAAGTGAAGTGTGAGTTCCCATCAAAGCTTTGGACTTGAATTCAACTTGAAGCTATCAACTACACATTGCTTTTAGATTTGTATCCAATTATTATCTATTTTTTGTACAAATTTGAAGTAGGAATATTTGCCATTTGGAACACTTTTTAAGATAGTTAATTAGATTAATAATAACTTTATTTGTGTTGGCTAAGGGTCCTAAACACAGCCTATTGTAACTTGTTATAATAATAACCCTTTAAAATACTATATGAAAAATACTAATTAGACTCGCGAACCTCTCATATTATAATAATTTGATTTATTAGAAATTTCAATTAAATTCTAAAAATAAAAATAAATTTTTATTTACATAATAACATAGGTAAGATAAATTAGAAAATTATATAATTTAGTAGTCATACAAGTAGTATTTATTAGCTTAATAATATATGTGACTACATCACAAAATAAAGTTTTTTTTCTGAATTAAATATAAAAAATTTGTGAATTTTTCATGAATTGAGTTTATTTTTAGATTGACTCACGTTAATCTTTATTTATAGTTAATTTTTATTAGAAAATTTACTTGTTATATATTTTTTTAGAATGGTCATGACATAATTTATTTATTGAATTTTTTATTCTCTAACATTCTTTAAAAAAAATATATCAGTTTATTAAAGGTATATATGATATAAATTAAAGTTCTGTTTATAAAAGTGAAAAATAAATAACAAATACATATCTAAATAAATAAATAAAACAAATAGATATGAATTTAACTACTTTGACAAAGCCACCATTTAATTTTGATGTAATTTACGCATCAGAAGTGGATATTTATTAAGTTCACAGTTGTCGTTGTCTAATGTCTCTATTATTTAAACTGTTTTATTTTGAATTTCCGTCCTCTTTTATTTCTACGCGACCTCCCGCCCTAAACATTAATAGTTATTTCAATTCAAATATCAAACACTATTTCAATAAATATATTTGATATATTTTCAATATAAACCAAATTAATAATAAAATAAAAAGGTTTCACCTTTATTTAGTTTTGGTGTCCAACTCCAAATCAAAAGTCAGGAGAGATGGTTAATGAACAATATGCAACAAAAGCAAACATATATATTATTATTTATTAAAGCATGACCTTAATCCTTGAACAAAATTACAAGCCAGAGAGGGTTTTTTTTTTATATATAAATATATTTTAACCCTCACTCAAAATAACATAACTAAAAATGACTATAACACAAAATTACAGATTAATTATTACAAGGACACATAAATGACATCCCTGTCCTTTTGTTTTTCAAGCTTCTTCCACTTCTACCCTTCTACAACTTTCACGGTATCTTTATTCTAAAGCTGCTGCAACAAAATAAAACCATCATTCCTACAACTAAAATCTCCCTTTCTTTTCATATTCTTCATAAATTAATGCTTCTAATGCCTACTTTAATGGCTTCTTTTTCCAAACCCGACAAAAATAAAAACAATTGGATTTCAAGCCTTCTCTGTTTTGCCCTGTTCAGTAAGTCCATTCCTGTGGTAGCTGATGAAGTTCTTGATTTACTACAGCTTCCTCTGCTCGAAAACCCCTTCGAATTGGTTGAAGTGGATTGCTTCTTCTATATATTATGGAATCTGTCATGTTAAAAAAAAAACCATTTGAGAAATTTATACAAACAAGCACAAGTTCAAGACATAATCTGAAAATTTGAGGAAAATATTTCTTACCCATGATTGGAGCTTGAATGGGGGTTATCATTTCCTCTGGAAATCGAATTGCTGGGTTTCCTAATTAAACACAACAATGAAGATTAAGACACAAACCCATTCGATTTCTAGAAACAAGGACGAATTTTGAGTGAAAGATACCTTGTTTTTTACGGATATCTGAAGGGTTAACGTGGCGGCGAGGAAGGAAAACGCCGGTGCCGGAGGAAGCCCTTTTGACGGCGGGTCTGCCAGGATGAATACGACGAATGGCGGTGGAAATGGGTGGCGGAGGGAGATTCTGCGTCGGCGGAATTCTTGGGGAGTGGTAAAAACCGCCGGAACCCCCACCGCTCCGGCGAGTAACGTTAAGAATGTTCATATCTCTGTTTAGAAGCTCTGGCTTCCGGTGCGGCTGAGCTGCCGGTCTTCCAAAAGAAGAGGCATATAGAGCCTGCAGTACAAGATCCTTTCTCATTTGCTGCACCTGTAAAACCAGAAATCCCTAAAACCCTTGAATGAAACAGAGAAAATCGGAGTAAAACAGAGAACCCAACTGCTAAAATTCTCTGTTTTGAAAGATTGAGCTCAAATAAGTTACCTGAGCGGTATATGCAAGATTCCTAGCACAGTTCTGATTCGAAAACAGCTCATACTCCACATTGTTAGTAGATTTAACCGGAATAGAAGATGGAGCACCCACAAATCCTCTAATAAAAGAGCTATCTTTAAGATATGGGGCTGTCTGGCCGCTGATCTTCAACCTCGCAGCCTCTCTAGCTTCATTCTCAGCCCACAAAACCGATTTGAGCCGAGAGGAAGGACTTTCATGGCGAAACCAGGCATCAATTCCACTCAAAGTCGACTGAGGAGAGCCAGCTTTCACAACCTTCTTAAACAAAAACCAAAACCCAAGTCAGAAACAAATCCAAACGCATAAAAAACAGACCAAATGAACATTTAATCAAAAGGGTACCTTGGTATTGTTAGGATTAAAGCAAGAAGATTTAGATTCCTCTGTTTCACAAAGAGAAGTCCATGCAAGTTGCTGAGCCAACCCAACAAAGAACTCATCGTCTTCACTGCTGCCTTCCGACGAGTCAGTAGAACTCACAACCGATTCGACCGGCGAGTTGAGGTCCGAGTTAGACCCAAAGGAGTCACACTCGTAAGGGAACTCAGTGGGGAAGTTCAAACGAGGGGGTTCAAAGAAAGAAGTCTTCTTTGTTAAGCTTTCTTTTTCAGAGGGAAGCCATAGATTAGTAGAGTATAAAGATTCAGCCATGTGGGAAGAGAAAGAAAAAAGGGTATTGAGAAAGAAAAAAAGAGGGGGGGAGTTGGGGAAATGAAGAGGGTGGGAGAGGAAGGCTTAATAAAGAGGGAAAGAGGTTGGAGGGTTTAGGGTACCCTACAAATGAAGGGATAAAAAAAGCAAAAGGGACAGAGGATTACGAAGGGTGGAAGTGAAGAAGATTATGAAGGGTGATTTTGGGGTTAAGGGGACAGTTCAAAATGTTGAAGATGTGAAGGAAGACAACTGGAAAGCAAAGGGCCAGTGGGTTGGGACATTTGTCGTTCTTTGTCAACCTTATGCCATATGTCATAAACCTAAACTCATGTTAGCTTTGTTACTGTGTGCGTTACTTTTTTACAGCTAAACATTTGAATGTTTTTTTTTTTTTGTTTGTTTTTTATTCTTTTGGGAAAATGTTCGAATTTAATACTTATATTTTAAAATTAAATATTTTTAATATTTAATTTCAATATTTCTGTTGAAAATATAAATAAAATGGTAATTTTATAATGGGTAAACAAAAGATAGATCATGAATTTATAAGAAATGACAAATATTTTCATTAGTAAGAGATATTTTGAAAGATGCTAAAAAACAAATGCAGAGGGTTTATGTTCAAAGTTTACAACATCATAGTAATGTGGAAATTTGAGTTGGATTTGTCGTCTATTAACAAGTAGTATCAGAGTTTGGCTCTTGACTTAACGATGTGGGTGAAGACTTTCGATATAGAACAAAGGAGGGGCGAGCCTTGTATGACTCAATGTACTTTGTTCGAGGGAAGGTCTCCCCGATATAGACAAACTCCATAAGATTCAAAGGGTTCGAAATGTACTTTGTTTGAGGGGAGGATTGTTGGACAAACAAAATTGTTCGACATTACTAAGATAAGGAAAATATATTGTGTATATTAGGAGGAGACAACACCTACATTGATACGAGAGGCCTTTTGGGAGATGCCCAAAAATAAAGTCATGAGGAGGAATTTTCTAAGTAGACAATATCATATCAATGTGGAAGTTTGTAGGTGTTCATTGTCCCTAACAAGTAGTATCAGAGCACTACCACTACCTTAGCTATTGAGGATGACAAATATTTGCTTCATACTCGAAGTTGCTTTCGGTATGGCTAAGACAGTGATACTACTCTGAAAATAACAAAATTATTAGTTACATAATGTAAGGATTATTAGACTAAAAATGAAATGAAAGGGTTAATCGTAGTTTGGGCGTTTGAAAGTTTGCATTAAGAATTGATATAAATAATAGTCCACCCCCTTGCCTAAAATTCATATGATCTGATTCTCTACCTTTTAGTGGGGCATCCTTGGGGATATTGAATATCTATGGCTTTGCATTGTATATGCTTTCTTTTGGAATACTTGAAAAGAAAGAAACCGTAGAATTTTCGGCAAGGAACACACATACAAGGATTATCCATCGCATTTTGAATCCATTATATACTTGGCCTTATATTGGTGTCACACTATTCCTCTATTTTGTAGCTATGACTTAACTACATTACTATTTTAGTGGAATAGTCTTATATAATGTTTCGATAGCTTGTAACTTTTCAACTATCAATGAAAGTTTTTGTTTCCTATAAAAAAAAAAAATTGATATAAATAATAGTCGAGTCATTAGTTTGATCTAAAATTTGATGGAAAGTTTCCCGATAGTAAATTTATTTACTATAGAGTGATTATTTATTACAAATAAGAGATTTTATAAGAGTACAAATCCAGGGATAGAATAATTATTTACCCATATTTACTACCGTTTTTTAGTTTTTTTGTTAACCAATTGTATCTGAGCAGACAAGGCTTTGACTTCTCTACTCAATGAATCCAACATTGTGGACTTGGACGAACCCTAAAATACAAAGATCAAATTTGTATTTAAATATTGTTTCATATTTTAATAGAAGAAAAACAAATGTTTGTTGGGCTTTGGTTGATGGGAGCCTCCTTGCATTGGTACAAGTTGTGATGGGGGATTTGTCTTACATTGCTAAATTATGCAGAGGAATTATGTTTGTGGTGTTTGTCCAATTAACTTCCACAAGTTTTCTTATCCTCTTAATGTTATAGGGTCATTTAAGTTATTGGGTGAGAATAGTCAAAATATGTATAAACTAACTTAGTGAAAGATATCAAATGAAAAAGAAATCGACTAGATCAGCATATTATCTAATGAGTGATAAGTTTAAAATACTCCTCAAATGCACAAAATCTAAATGAATGGTAGAGAAATGAGTCTCAATCCTGCATCTTAAAAAAGTATGTGATCTGTGAAATTTTTTATTCCCTTCAAATGCAACGGCTACTTCACCCATTAGTATTGACCGCAGTTATTTGTTTTTTCTTAACTTGGGTTGGTTAATTTTTAACTTAGGATGGTTAATTACATTTGGATATGTACTTAAGAGATTGTCTTTCTTCATTGCATTGCAACTGATCTGATCCTCTAACTCTGCTCAATGTAAACTCACTTTCCCTCTGGTTAGAATAATACGCTTTCTCTCGTTTGTCCCGGAGGATGACGCGGTTGGTAAAAAGTTTTGACTTTCAAGGTATGCTACTCTTAAGGTCTCAAGTTGAGACTTGTTTGTAACATAATTTGTAGACATCTCTCAATTGTGTCTCCACTCCTTCGATAGATCCTGATGTTGTACTCGAGGGACGAACAGTGGCACCCCAAGCATGGGAGTGAAGCTCCGATTCCCAGTCTTCAAAAAGAAAAAAAAAAATTCTTTCTCAAAAGTAGATGTAGGTCGATTTGACCGAATCACTTCAACCAGTGTTCATCGATTTTGTAGTCAAGGCATGTGAAAAAATTCGCTAGGTTTTGTTCGTGCCAGTGTTTCTTCGATGCTCAATTGAGTTTAGTTTAATTTCAACATGATCTCAATAATTAAGCTCACCAAGTGACCGATCTCATGTGAGGCAATATAAAAAAGAGGAATGTAGAGAACAAATGGATGATGCAGTTATAGAAACTACTAGAGTGTATGGACTCATCTTGATGAAAAGAGTGAGAGATGAGCATACACGTGGACTTGGGAAAAATTATATTAGGCTCAAAACATTATCTATACTATGTCATCATCAGATTAAAAGTTCAAATAAGAATGGAAATATTAATTACTCAACTTCAGTATGAACTCATCATACCATAGTATTCTTCTATCATTTGGCATAAATTTCAATTTTTTTTTTTAGTACAAGTTGAGAGAGGAGGACCAAAAATCCTACAAAGAATGTTCTATTGCTCTCAAATGAATGAGAATTAAATATTGATTCTCGAGATCGAACCTATGACCATAGTTTTGAACTAGATTACCAAACAATGAAACTTTCAAGTCACCAACGCATTCGATGGCATAAATTTCAATTCGAATAGCTTAGAACCTATGACCCTAAACGATTGTAAAACCATTCTCTTACCTTGGATTTGGAGAGGTTTGAAATGGATTGGAATTACAATTTCAAACCAATATTTGATTGATTGTATTGTTGTGGGTTTGGAACTAGCTTACTTGCAAGTTTTCACAAGACAAGTCCACCTTAAATTGAACAAATAACATTTTAATTTTCTAGTATCCTCTTGATTAAGTGCCTTAACCTATTGCCTTAACACATTAAGGTTGAAATTGGTTTGATTTGACAATTTTAATATGTGCGAATCAAGAGTTCAGGATTTCCGATTTCAACTCACTATGATTTTCATATTATTTGCTATAATCGTGACAACGATTAAGAACCCTCCCTTAGTTGAGAGATCGCTCTGCCAACAATTAACCCATTGTTGCTACATAGCAGCAACCTAAGTTCAAACTTCACGCATCCAATTATATGTTGGGTTCATTTGTTATTAAACAAACAACATAAAGCTAAAGCAAAATCATATCAGCCATATTTGTAACAAAAATTCAACACACCATAGACTACATAAAAAAAAGATGAATTCTGATTTGAAATATGAAACTAATGAAACATTTTAGTTAATATTATTGGAGATATTAAGGAGACAAAGTAGTCTTTTTTGTGTTATCAATCTTAGTCTTGCGCTTCCACTTTAATCATCCCTGCCTAATCAAAACAAACATAATCATTACCAAATCTTAACTTGTCGTACTAATTAATTGTCTTTAATTTATTCCCATCTCTTTCTAATTGCCTCATTAACCAACCTTGTCCCCCTTATTCTTTTCAGACATGTTTGAAGTGGAGAAGATGAGTGAAATAAGAAAAAATGAGAAATTTTGAGTACACACGAAGAAAAATGGCATTTGGATAAGAATATTTGAATAAGGGGATGTTTGAGGAAAATGAATGAGAATGATTACGAGGAGAATAAGAATTCAGAAAAGAATAAGAAACAGAATAATTATGGGAAGAATAATTCTTTATGTTTGCGACGAAAAGAATGATTATTTGTATTGGAGGTGAATGAAAAGATTACGTAGAAAATAAAATAATAAATATGATAAGAATAAAAAAAAATGATATGATGCGTAAAAAATTATAATGAATAGAATAAAAAGTAGTTAGAAGAGAATGAAAAGGATGATTTTTTAAAAATACGACTATGGGATAATGATTGTCAGGAGCTCAAATACAAAAAGAGTGGTTGCACAAATTCTTGTTTGAATAACATGTTTTTATTAAACATATCAATAGTATAAGTTGGGGGAAAGAAGATTATAAATACCGATTCTAAGAATCGAATCCGTGACCGTAAAATATAAATAGATTAACATCAAATCAGATAATCAATCACGTCACCAATGTATTCCGTACATACCAAACTAATGTAATTCAAAAAGATATTGTAGACTAGATTAAAACTACAATTTGTATTAAAAAAAAAACAAAAAAAAAA
The DNA here is from genome assembly GCA_037833695.1 of Sechiopsis laciniata. Classification (NCBI taxonomy): domain Eukaryota; kingdom Viridiplantae; phylum Streptophyta; class Magnoliopsida; order Cucurbitales; family Cucurbitaceae; genus Sechiopsis; species Sechiopsis laciniata. The sequence goes on along the minus strand of JBBMKA010000015.1, from coordinate 1,264,707 downwards.
CATGGTCAAACAAATGGCCATGATGTGGGTGAGGATATAAAATCTGTGGGTGAAGTAGGGGCACAGAAGTTCAGTGCCTCTAATGGTAACAAAAGAGAATCCCCGGCCTTTAATTCGGCTTTAGAATCTGGATATGTGACGTGGCACCAGTTGAGATACAGCACACAACTGCCAATCTAACCGGTGGGGCCGTCAGTTTTGGCCGTCTCTTTTAACGAATGTGACATTTGTGTTTACGGCGTTACTTTTTTTTTAATGGATAAAGAAGCGGACCCCAAAAGAACTATCCGGTGGATTTAATAAAATTCCCGCCAAAATAAGGGCGGATAAAATAATTACAAAAATAAAAAAAAGGATTTGAATGGAATGGAGGCAAAATCTGGAGAGTGGGGACTGACAGGTTTACCTGCCAAAAAACACACTGACTGAAGTAGTAGGACATTGACAACTACCCTACTAATAAACAATAATATGTTTTTATTGAACATTTAATAAATATTTACTTATTTTTTTAATAATAAAAAAAAAGTATTATTATATTATTTGTAATCATTAGGAAAAGCGTTATCATATAATAAAATTGTGTATTTTACAGTTTGAACTAAAGAACCGAGTAGGTGTTTTTTTACTCTTTTAAAGAAAATTTAGTTTGAAGAATTATTTTGAGAAGGTAAAAATTGAAAATTGTAATAAAAAATTTGTTTGGATGTAGTTTTTGTATAAAAGATTTAGAGTCAAAAGGTTGTTTGCATGTAGATTTAAAATAAGTAGTTAAAAAATTAAAAATAAATAGTTAACAACGAGCTATTTTGATTGATTAGAAATGAATGATTAAAAATAAATAGTTAGAAATGATTGAGTAATTACAAATGAATGGTTAAAATTAAAGAGTTATTTTTAAAATTAAAAAATATGAAAAGTTAATAAAACTCATTTGGAAGTAAATTTTGAAAAGGAGTTAGTAAATTCTCCTTAAATATGGCAAACAAACACTCCCTAAAAAAACAATTAAAGACACCACGGTCTTCGTAACTGAAAAAGTTAGTGACTTAGTGGTTTCATTATTTGATAGTAACAATTTAACACTATGATTTCATATTTGATCCTTCAAATCGTCTCTATGTAAATTTGTTGGTCCTTTTATCTTTAATTTGTCCTAAAAAAATAATTAAAGAAGAAAATTAAAAGAAATGTTTTTTAAAAGCATTTTGTTTAAAGTGTCTTTATACAATAAAGTATACAAAATTTATTTTTATTATTTGCTACAAGTGATTGGAATATTTAGACGACATTTAAACAAAGAATAAATAAGAATCATCAACCTTTCGAAATATCAAAATTAAATTAATATTTGAACTCATAATATAATTTATTTTTAATATATTATAATTTTAATCATTGAAGTCGATTGAAAGAGTCACTTAATTAATTTGCTTTTAATCTGTTTTTTAAAATTAAACTTTCAATGATCTTAACAAGAAATTTAAACAATGAGAAGATGGCTAACAAGGAGTTTTCACTTCAAATTCCTGAGAATTGTTTTTTAAAAAATGAAAAAGAAAAGGGAAGTAGAAAAATAGAATGATTTAGTTTTTCAAAAAAAAAAAGAAAAAAAATGATTAGATTTGACTTGATTTGATTGGAAGGGCCTATTGTCAAAATTTAGATTTTTTTTTTGGTACTCGTATTAAAAATGAAAATATAATTTTCTTGTATGACAAAAGGAAAAAAAAATTATTAATCGCAAACAGTTGAAAATCTTGCATGGCATAAACAATTTGATTCCTATCAAACGACTAAAGTTTCCTTCAATCAACTGTCTTCGATCTATTTAATTAACTGTCCCAATAAGAGGAAGTCACAATTAAAAAATACTTAAAAGAATTAATTTCTATTACCTATTCATCCTTGTTGAAATTGTCTAAAATAACTAATTAACAATCTGATTACTCAACACATTTAGCACACAATGCTACAACATCCAACAGATATACACAAGCATACGCAGTCCATTACAGTCAAGTGATAAGATAAAATCATTCTTCATAAAGACTAGTTTAATCTCTAGACAAGTGTTAATTAAAAAGTCAAGTACAGAAAAGTAAAAGAAATTTTGATGGGTGATTATACTAACTAATTGACTAAAAACTATATAACTACAGTAATGAAGCAAATGTTGTAAACATTGGAAAAATAAACAATACACACATGCAATGGTCAAAGTTTCACAAAAACACCTAATAGCAAACTGTCACAATGCTACAGACGTTCAGTATGAAGATTGTTAAACAAAAATGTAGAAAATAGGAAAAACGAAGGAAATACTTCGATAAGAGAATAGGTTCAGGTTAGGGTTTTTCGAGTGTGATTAGCATGCATCAAGGATAAGTTTATGGTGAGAAGTGAACTCCATACAACACGTGATCAAATGCTCTAATCCAAGATGCATTCATCTTCTTCGAACTTGAGCTTCCGCATCTATATTCGAAGCTATAAACAATGAAATGTGCTCTAGCAAGGCCACTATTCCTAACCTCCCTCTTTAACATGCAAGACTTCTTAACATGAAACTAATGGACATGAGTAGTAGATCTCTAATCCCCCTCTCTTCTGAGATGAAGTGAAAAGCAAACATAAATGGATGACCAGTTGAAACATGCTTTTAATTAAAACACCTACCACATCTTAGCTCAACATCCCCCCCTTACCCAAAATGCATGTCTCACACACTCTCTCCTCAACCCCCACCTATAGGCACTTAGCTCATAATCATGTTGAAAGGAACAAACACAGAAGATACGAATGCTTTTAATATTGTGTAACATAAATTTATAGCAATAATAATAGCGAGCAAGGAACAGAAAAGCAATTGAACAGTAAAACTTTGATTGAAACACAATAATCCAAGGTAGAAAACACAGAAATGCAAAAAGATAACAAAAGAAAGCTTCGAAAATGCAATAACAACTAGAACGAACTATGACAAATTTCTAAGCTATTCGAAACGATTCAAACAAACCCCTTACAAAACATGAAAAAGCTACACTATGAACTACCAAAAACAGTAAAGGAAACGCTTTAAAAACAGAAATACAAAAAATACGAAATAAAATGTTGCAAACACTGATGTCCTCCTCTGGATTCCAGCAGCTCTCAAATCCCAAAAATTCCAGAAAAGTGGCACCCCGATTTCATCCAAAAAATGGCTTTATATACTCCTTTCTTCATCCAAGATCAATGGCCGAGATTCTAGAGCAAAAGGTGTCTTGCTTTCCACTCCCTAGCCGACCATATCTGACACATTCTACTCCGCTGCCGATTTTGTCGAAATTTCAGCTTTTGCAGAAAACTGCTTTTGCTTGGACCGAATGTTGCAGCATTGACGTGCTTCCAAATGACTTCCGAATGGCTCATCCTTTCTTTGATCTGACTCTTCTTATCGAGGCATGAGCCCAATGCTTCCAACAATTCCAAACCCTACAATGATAAAAAGTCCTTAGCAAGAATGAGGATTTTTGGAAATGCTAACGCGAATGCTGCAGACATTGCCTTTTTGACACAAAAACTCTAAATTTTTCTAACTTTCAAATCCTTGCCTCATATCTAACATGCATTGTATTTTATGACTAATTTCCTGTTAAAAGGTTATTTTATGCATCAAAATATAATAATAATGCATGATTTCTTCAATAAACACACCACAAAAAAGGACAAAATAACTCTCTACTTGAGAGTTATCACCTATACTGACAAAATGCAACTAACTTGGAGTAGTCCTAGATTGAGTGACCTCGTAGGAATTTTCCTAAGGTGCATGTAAGTGAGGACAAAGCATGCTGAAAGAATCAATGTTGGTTTGTGGGAGACAGTCTTCACTCTTAAAAGAAATGAAGGTTAGTTGGTAATGTGGTAAGACCACAGGTCTAGGGGATGTAGGGGAATGCCGGTGTTCATAAGGACAAATTAGGATTCTACCCCTGGGCATGGGCGTTAAAAATAGTATTAGAGTCGAAACTCTCGCAATAAGATGTGGTTAAGAAAGACTTAAAAAGAATTGATTTGTACTACCTATAGATCGGTAGAATATGTTTGAACAACTTAGAATAATTTTTTCTATAGTTTTACCTATTCATTATCACTTTTTATTTTATTCATAGTTATTTTATTTTATTCTCTTCATAGTTATTTTTTATTCTATTCACAACTACTTTTCACTCTCACCATACTCACTCACCCTAAATAGATTAAATTATTCTTTCTATAATCATCTTGCTACATTTTCTTCCCCTAATTATGATTCATCTCATAATCATTTTGATTTTATTTGCTCCAAAACACCCATAAGGGGTGTTTTTTTGTCATATTTAAGAAGGATTTAGATAGAAGAATTACTAACTTCTCATAAAAAACTTACATCCAAACGGGTATTTATTAACTCCTCATCATTTTTACTTTTAAAAATAACTTCTTATTTCTAACGATTAATTTCTAATCAATCATTTATAACTATCCAATCATTTCTAACCATTTATTTCTTATCATTTATTTCAAATCAATCAAAATAACTTGTTTTTAACCACTCATTTTTAATTATTCCTTTTAATTACTCAAAATAACTACTCATTTTACATCAATATCCAAACAAACTTTTGACTCTAACTCATCAACACAAAAACTACATCAAAACAAGTTTTTGGCTACAACCCTCAATTTTCAACTTATATAAAATAATTCTTCAATATAACTTCTCAAGCTAAATCCTCGTTAATTGTGGTAAACAAACACTCCCATACAGTAACAACTACTTAAAATAACTCATCAATTTAATTTCTCAAGCTGAATCTTTCTTAATTATAGGAAACAAACATCCCCATACAATAACAAACATCCTTGGCAATATTTTGTTTTTTTTGTTTGTTTGTTTGTTTGTTTTTGTTTTTTTTTTTTTTTTTGTCATTATCAATTAATACGAATCTATCTTAACAAAAATTAACTTCATTGTAAAAAAAAAAAAAAAAAAAAAAAAAAAATCAAGTGAAAATAAATTTAATTTTCAAAATAAAAATTAAATGATTATTAGACAAATTTAAAATATTTTATCAACATAGATAGTTTGAAAAGCTTAAGAACACAAATGAAATATATTCCATATATACAAAGTAGGTGGGATTTAAATTTAAAATTGAAGGAAAAGAACAATTTCGTACTTCTTCTTCTTCAAAAAAAAAAAAAACAATTTCGTACTCAGATATTTATATACTCGTCAAATTTGAGTAAATGTTCTGTATTCATTTTAAATTCTGTAAAAGTAAACATTAAATTTGAATAGGTACAAAATTGAATCCTCGTAAAAATGAAATGATAAAATTTATGAAATCCAACTTAAAAGTATAAAATTCTATTTTTCAAAAAATAAAGAAAAAAGACAAAAAGAAGAAATCCAACAAATGATTTAAAATGAAATAAAATAAAAATATATATTAGGAAAAAATGAATGGGCAAGCAGGGAACAGTTGTGTATGGCTGTGGCTACAACAGAGAGATTGTAAAAAAGGTCCACAGACCAGTCAAAATCAAGGATTTTATTAAAAGAAACAACCACGTGCATGTACGCGCGTGAGTGAAACGCGTGCAAGAATCCGTTTTAATAGATTGAGCAGTGTAAGACACGGCTACCAGAGAGCGTGAGAAGACGAGCAGGGAATTGAAGTGGAAAAACTAGAAAAAGAAAGAAAATAAAATTGAAATGGAGTTGCGGGAAGAAAGAAACTCCCGCCAAGAAATATTAAGCACAAAAATCGAATGCAAGCGTCACTGTCGACAAAAATATGAAACAAAAAGCAAAGACAAAACTCTTTATCTAAATTCTAATTTCTACCATTATTTAAAAGGAAAAAAAAAACTATAATTCATTTTTAAAGTAAAAAATCTTAAGTTTTGAGCTTTGTGTATGTATAAATTTATTTAATAAATTAAAATATTTATAAACAAATTATTTATATAAAACAAAATAGTATCACATAAGTAAATTGTATGACTCAACTACACATTCATGTGTACAAATGTTTCTCTAAATTTAAAAATTAACATGATTAAATTCTTTTGGAATTTTTGTAGTACTATTTGCATTGTGGTAGGATTAGAGGTCCATGACATTATTCAACTACATATGCAACTGTAAGTCATGTCCCAAGAGAACACTAATCAACGTATTTATAAATTTGGGCTAATTTACGTCCACCTCAACAACTATTATTTAAATGTAAAAAAAACTCGTTAGGAATTAAATATTAAATGCATGACCACCATAAATTGAATCTATCATTTCTTAGTTCTTCAACGTTTTCATTCACTGGGCCACTCTAGGAGGAGGGACAATTTCGAAAGCAAAGGGCATTTAATGGCTTCTTGTTGTAAGTATCTCAAGGTCATGATACATGGCAATGCTATTCTAACTCAATAACACTTCCATTTCCATCTAAATACTAACTTATGCATAGTGTTTGGCGAACTAATACACATGCGATATGCCTATATAGGCAAAATGTATAAATAAAATAATACTTTTATCCGACAAGGTTTTTGTTAACAAATTTTAACAAAAAAGGAAATCAAGGGATAAAGTTAAGAATTTTTTTTAAAACAAAAGAATTAATTTTTTTTTTTTTTGGAATGAATTGAAAAACTTTCTAAAATATAAAGATCATACCAAAATTTTTCAAATGGTCAAAAACTTCATTGTGTACCTACTTGTTCATGCAACCACCCTTTTGTCCATGTATTCAATGGTCATTTCCTTATTCATGCAAATTGGCTCTTTTTCTTTACTTATGAAACCCATTTCTCCTTCATGGTGATAAGAATGGCGACAACACTCCCAGCCTTTGGATGATCTTATGAAAGAGCATTTCACTCGAAAACAAATTTTCTAAGTTAGTCCACATGCAACTTCTATATTATTATCTAATATTACTACTTTCAATGTTTGTTTAACTCAACCAATCACTTGACTAGAGCTCAAGTGGTTAAACAATTATGGCTTCTTTTTTAGTTCAACCATGTAGATGTGAACATTTGGGTTATTAAATATTTTTAATTAGTTGAGCTTCGTTGATTGTATATTCAATTTTGTGTCGGATGAAGTTTATAAAGGAAAGTTATGAAAACCGATAGAACTAATCACAACCGTAGATGCCAACGCTTTTTTTTTTTTTTTTTTTTATATCAGTGAGTGTTCAAACCATTATGTGCACCTTCATTTTTGTCTTACATTTAGTTGTTAAAAATTCGTTTTAGGTTGATGCCTATCGTGGAACACATTTATTTTCTACCGTTCTACCTAAATGAGTGTTTAACTCTTTAAACCATCATAAAATGATTTAGTGGTCGAAAAGACATTAGAGATTGTTAAGGGTGTGTTTGTAGCACCAAGAACAAAGCAGAGAAAAGAAATGATTCTCTGTATTTGGACCACCGAGAATCATTCTCTCCATAATCGCATTTTTTCAAAATCAACTTTTTCATTCCCCTCCTAACTACTTCTTACTCTCCCCACAACAACTTTTATATATTACATTACTACTTTTCACTCTCATCATAATTATTTTATTTTTCTCATAATCATGCTCCTCATCTCAAACACAAATAATCTTTCTCTTCATCTCAAACACATATAATCTTTCTCTTCATAATCCTTTTCTTCTTAATTCTCATTCACTCCATAATCATTCTCATTCTCCTTTCCCTAAACATTTCCTAAAAAATGCGTAGAAATTAATTCTTAGCTAGGAGGTGGTCACCATAGATTGAATTTATAACTTCTTAATTTTACAAAGTTCTCTTAACCACTAGATCAATCTATGATGGTTCTCTCACTCCATAACTTAAAACACATCTTTCTTGCATAGAGCGGACACATCTACTTAACCTAAAAAGTCAAGTGGTTGGGAGCAAGAAATGTTTTTAAGTTATAAGGTACTCTCACTGATAGATTTAAGGGAGACAAGGTGGGACTTATAGCTTAAATGATTACAATACAAAAAAGGAAAAGGTTACCTCTTTAGGATAGAATATTCATGACAGAGATAGCAGATCTAAAACTATGAAACTTAGGTATGATTCTTTCATTAAAATGAAAGGGCCTTAAATGACCATTTCAAAACCTATGCTAAAGCAATCAACAGACAAATTGATAATGTAAACTAATAAAAATAATGGCATACAAAATAAAGGTGGTTGAAAAATTCAAATCTACCCTCCAACTAGGAGTATGAACTTTCTGGTTGAGGGTGGGTGTGGAGTGAGAATTGTCCATTATTAATTTTTGGGCCCATTCTTTTCTTTTGAGAAAATATCAGTGTTAGTCTTATGATTTATTTTATTCATTATTTATCATTATTTTCCCTTTTTTCCTAAGAAGATGATCATAACATGTTCAACTATTTAGACCCCTCCACGTGTCAAATTGATCCTCATTATGTGCCAACCCATAAGGGGGCCATAGACTCAACATTCATCCATCCATCTCCACATGCCATGTATGATGAATCCCACCAATTTCCTAACAAGCCTCCATTGAGTTTCTAAATTATTAATAATGTTATTGCTTTCGATTTTTTTAATAAAACGAGATGTATATTTCCTCTTGTTTTGGTCCAGTTCAATTCGATTTTGTCATTATTGGTTTTTTCATTCACCCCTAGTTAACGTGGGAAATATATATGAAACAGCAAAAAGAATGAGCATTGAGGAACATTATTCGTACCTTATTACATGAAGTGAACAGCTGAATTCTGTTGTCATTGAATGAAAAAACATCCTGAAGAGAATTATAGTATATGAGTAAAATCAATCCCATATTTGATAATCACTATATCCGTCTAAATACAGATGATATATATTGATTAAAAAAAATTTGAATTCAACAATAGTTTCCAATATAGATATATATGGTGCTACTAGAGCTTCTTTTTACAATATATATTGATAAATTTATATATTCACAATATATTAAATGGAAGAAAAGAAATCAATGAACTACACATTATACAATGTAAAATATAATATGAAGTTTCAATACTCTCGTGGTACTAAAGACATTTCAATGAAACAGAGATATATACTCAGCAGTTGATGTTGACGTCTTGACAAAGATGTGGTGATGATGTCCTTTGCTTCCGGCTCTTCTCCAACGAAACCTATACACACAATCAAAACAAAACAAAACAAAACAAAAAAAAACTATAATGTTTCAGCTAAAGATTTAAGCTTTTAAGTTATGAATCACAATGCATTGCTAATTTCAGATTGAGTTAAATCGGATAACGAATCTGCATCAACTGGTCCAGACACTCACGATATTTTAAAAAAAATTAAATTATATAGAAGAATCATCTGGATTCTTGCATTTTCATTCTCAAGTTTAGTCTATTTATCTAGCCATGTATACCATTGATTAGTGAGTAGTAAATGAATCTCATTATATGCTTGTTGAAATGAACAATCCAATCCATCGATTATATCTCCAAAGAAGTTAAAGTCAAAGCAAAATTAGACAGGAAAAGGATGGAACTGAGCATGTTATTTTCTATTTTCAAATTTCCAACAATAGATAACAAGGTGAAGTTTGAAACAAGTACCAATAGGATATCTTCATCAGTACCAAAGCATTTTCGGGCATCATCTAGACACTTCGATGAGATCCTCACATGTTTGCTGCAAAAACTTTGTTGAATTAGTTTCTAATTTTTTTTAACGAGCTTAAGTCATTAATCTTTTTTTGATATATGTAACTGTCCGGGCCAGCTTGCAAGCACTTTGATTAATGTCACGGGACATACCGCTTGACTCTACAATATTTGGATGTCAAAGAAACTCATAGGAAATTAATTCCTAGGGAGGTGGCCATCATAAATTGAACTCATCACCTTAAGCACTCTAAAGTCCTCTTTGACCACTTGAGCCACTCCATGAATACAATATTGTAAGTTTATATTAAAATTTAAAACCACAAAAGAATACAATCTTGTTAAGTTTATATTAAAATTTAAAGCCACAAAAGAATACAATATTGTTACGTTTATATTAAAATTTAAAACCACAAAAGAGGACATCCAAATTTGTAACAACCATGAGAAGACTGCAACAAAAGACATCTATGTAAATTGACTTAAAAATCCAATATCTTGTTAAATATGGTAGTTTTAATTATGATAGGCCCTAAAATTTTGAGAACTTTATAGCTATAAATATGGTATTCTGATCTTGAGGTTCATCTCAATTAAGTAAAGGAACTAATATAAGGTTAATTTGCATGGTAAATTTGTCTTACATGAGTTCCTTGGACCAAACTATGCATTATTCGATTCTTTACACGTTAAATAATTGAAATGAGTGGATAATATTGATAGTGTAGAATCACGTGATCATATCAGCGATAAAATCTATTCATCCTATTTAACAGAATAAAAAATGCTAGATATTATACAATAAAATGAAGAGATTTATAAACTAAGGGGATGATAAAACCTAGTGCTGGCAGGATCTCTGATTTCAAATTCATCCGCAACAGCATCATAGCCACATACCACAATATAGTGACCTGAACATATTCATTGGTAACGACTATATATAATTCAACCTAAAAAATAAGGTCCAAAGAAAGTTATGCATCACAACAACTTGTAAGCGATGTGTCAGTGAGAAAGTGGCCACACTAACCAGTATAGCTAGAATTGCTATCACAGGTGCCTGACACAAGTACGTCTTTCAGCCAAGACCGACTGCAACACAAAATATTCCCAAGAGCGTTCCAGTTATAAGAACATTGTGAAAAATGCATTTCAGAACTAATTCTAAAAATAGAAGTGGCCATCTATGATTAAAAAAGGTGTAGATCATAGTTGGAGTCATATGGCTGCTACATGAAATGTTAATAAAGTAGTTACTTCAAGAAAAAACATTTGAGGAATTTTAAACATCATAACTGTAGTACCTCAAGCTATCCTGATCAACTAACACTATAGCAACATACATCCCAGATAATATTAAGAGTGAAATTTCTTCTTTGCTGATAGATCTGCACTGTTAATTCAAGGATAGTTAAATTGATATCAATAGACCATTAGCTTCATATATTCGATAGATAACAAAACAATGAAAACATGCACTTATACTATGTTCACAATTTTGATTTATATGGTAAAGATGCATAATGGCCAAGCTTCCAAGATAGTCATATCTACGAAAGCATCAATCTCTATTTCCCCTTTTGCTAGTGGTTTTATTTAACACCTTTGTAATAGTTTTGAACTTCAATAAAAATCTTCTATTTTGTGCTCCCCCCAAATTATTTAATTTTAGTTAGATTTATGGGTCAACGTAAAACACTTTTGTTTATGTTACAAAAAGATCAAAGTACATAAATGCGTTGAGTGATCACACCTCAATTTTGATTCCAGATTCCAATGCCTTTTGAAATAGCTCGTCAACCCGTACAAGGTCCTTCGCTAGTTCCTCCTGCAAAAACTATGTTTAGAAGCGCTGCTGCAGCTAAGAGAAAGGGTCATGCCAAAACATTGTTGCCTAAATTTTTAAAAATTTAGGATTCACCGAATGAAAAATGAGGCCAGTTCATTAGAAATGGCTTTTAATTCAAACTTACAACAGAGCCAGTTAAGCAATTTCTGAGCAAGAAACCAACAGCATTGAAAAAAAAATTCACCTTGTAAAATGATTCAACGGAATAATTAGGGTCAGCACCTAAGGTCACCGTGAAGTATGAGAAAGTAACTGAAAATCTCTGCAACAAATATGCCAAATCGACAGTCCATATGCTGCCCAAAAACAATTGCAACCACAAATTATCAGCTAAAAAAGTGCGCACTTTTATTATGAAAGGGAGAAAAAACGGATATGTAAAAGTCAAGACACTCCAACTAGTAATCTCATTCACTTTCATTGTTTTTTATACATGAAACGATCATTCACTTTCATTAAAGAAACCCATAAAACTCCATGTTGCTATACTGAGGAAGTGAAGATCTAAAGCAGTGAAGGAGGTTAGTGAATGGCTACTTGGAAATGAAAACTTAACTGAAAAAGAGTTCAGGTAGTCAGAGACGGAGGTAGAATTTTGACTGGCTGTGAGAAGGAACGAGAGACAGCATGAATGGCAGGTAACCATGAGAGGGAAAGGGAGATTTGTAAGAAATTCTATCGGTATTGGTCTTGATCAATTTAGAGAGAAAAATAAGGTATAGTAATGAAATTGCTACAAACAATGCAGATGTCTGACTTGGTGAGTAGAAGACAAAAATCTCCAACTCTACAAGGGATTTTTTTTAAGTTCCAACAACAATAGGCACACACTAATGTCTTGTTCGCCTTACACCACAATGGATGGCAGTGGAAAACACGTGTAGGTTGAAGAATTAACATATCATCATGCAAACATGTAAGAGGAAGGCATACATTCATGAGAAGGACTATCAACAGATCCAAAAATTACGACATAGAGGAGAAAAGGACTGTGCTACCAACAGATGAAAAATCACAACACAGAAGAGAGACTTGTATTAGCGCTATAAGAAGTAAGCATCTTTCCTACAGTAGAGTGTATGCTGATGCTCCAGGCTTGGAGTTACCAAAAGATCACAATCGACTCTCAGAACTCGGTTCACACTGACTCCATTGCCACCTTACCTTTCATAACACCAAAACTTTGGCATATTTAGAAGTCCAACCTTCCTTTTATTTTGTTTTTTCATCCTTAATTTAGTTTTCTTATTCTCCATTGCCACCTCAGCTTTGAAAACCAATACTTCGGCCTCTTTAAGTTCCATTCTTCCCTCTTTGCTTTCTCATTCTTTATTTTAATTGTTTTAATCCTCATGGAACATCAGTCTCTGCAGAAAGCTTCATGGGGAGATTATTTGCAATTAGCAACAACTTTTCCCTTTGAAGAAAGGTTTGGACAAAGGGTATCGACAAGCCAACAAGAGCATAGCTCAACCGGCATAAATGTGTCCATACCAAAAAGTCATGGGTTCAAATCCCATCACCCCAATTGTTGATAAACTAAAAAAAGGAACGACAGAATAAAGCCCCCAGTTTGTCTTACATATATGAGAAAGAGAAAATTTAGAGCTCAAGTAGGGAGTGAGTGGTTCTAAGTTCTAACTTCTTCTACTTGAATTTACCTATTTTCAGTGAAACTATGAAGTCTGAGCATACTGGATCATAACATTGATGCTGACAGATTGAAACAAAACTAAAAATGTCAAACCATTTCTCATATCTCTCGCTATGTGAACATAATATCTAAGAAAATTTCACTGTCCTTCAATACTCGAGAAAGTACACTTCAAGTTTCTAACACGTACTAGAAATTTTTATTGTCTGAAGTTTCCTCAATTCTAGAATTTGCCAAATTATGACTTGATAAGAACCCCAACTAAAATTGATGTCTTTCATTGGCTTTTTCAATTCGGATTTTGATTCTATGAGAGATACTCCATGACATTATTCATATACTCTCTTCTGATTTTCATTTTGCAAGTGTTATAAATGTTGAAACCTATAGAAATTCTTCTTTTTTGGGCATCTTGTAATTTGTAGGCAGATTTCATGTTCCTCCTAAACTACATAATGAATTTCAACTCCCTTCCCCGTGTATATAAATATATGCATAGGTATAGAAGGAATAGCTCTGTAAGAAATGCTTTATATTGATGATGAAAAAATGATCATATTTAAAAATAAAACACCTTGCTGTGCCGCATAGATCTGCCAGTGATTGAATATGGCAATCATTAATACCAAGAGTATCCAGAATCATTAAAACACAAGCAAGGCCACAATCCCATTGTTGTAGTTGGTTTATGAGTGGTACCTGACAGGAAAACAAAAAAAAAACTCAACTAAGCCAAAAAATTACAGTCACGTAGCAATACTTTGACTTTTTAGTTTATGGAAGAATCATTGCTTAGATGTGAAAATATTAGGATGCAAGAAAAAAATCAAACAAGCTTACTTCAATAAACTGGGAGCGGGGTAGAATTGGTGCATCACATTTGATTTTACTCAGAAACTTTTCAAATGGGTACACTTCTACTAAACTCAAATCATCGCCACCGAACTCTCTTGGTTCCTCTAAATTGAGAATCTTGTTGAAGAGAAGATAAAATGGCCACATGAGAGAGAAATTCACCTGCAAGCAATTACGACTTTAATTAGGGCTAGTATATAGATTATATTTGTTACTCTACCTAATTCCAAGAACATGATCTGACTTCTGAGTTCCAACAGGCAACAAAAGGTATAAACTATAAGTCTACAACCTTGCATAATAGCTCTTCGCATATTATATGTCTTTTATCAATTTTGTTGTTCCGTCTTTTTAATCTGAAATACAATTTCTCTACTACCTCAACAATTCAAAGGAAACAGCAAGTCTTGCTCCGTGAACTATTATTTATTACAAACAAAAATATCAAAGATATAGACTTAAAGTTTGGGCAAAAGAAAGCTCACGTTTGTCACACTCATAAATGAGAATATGTTTCAATCACCAACCAATCATGTCTCTAGCTCGAACCTTCCACAATCCAGTAAACACCATTTCAACGACTCCAAAGTCAGAAACAGGACGATCTAAATACTCGTCCCAATTTGGTATTCAACTGAAACAATTTGCTTGATGTAATTCTTTCTCCAAATTAATTACGTGCTAAACAACTTTATATTTATGTTATTACTATACTTACCTGGCAGAAGACAATGGACGTTGAACTTGTTCTCGATCCAAATTAAACTTGGAGATTTGTTTCCCTCTTCCCCTCTTGGCTCCTATAATGTTTTTCAATCTAATCTTCATTACTTGCTTCTAGGCTATTCAATGTGCAAGTGTAACCACAACTCAAGTAGACATGTTATCTCTGATTGACAAACTATATACTCGTTATATTTTTGTGGTTTTGTGGTCCAAACATTTATATTAGTTACTTAAATTCTTTCTAGTCGTTATCTTTCTGCATGCCTCCTATGTATTCTGTATGATCTTGTAATCCACGTCTTTTTCCTCAAATGACGCGAGCTTGGTGATACCATTGGGTAAAGATTAAACAAGTTTATACTTTATCTCTGTTCACTGGTTACGTGGGGTTGGTTTGAAGTAATCATCAGAAACTAACTTTTAAATGACCATACTACCTACCCGATTCCTGACATAGTCTTTAACTGAATCCACACTAAACCCATAGGCGGACTGAGTCATAGATGTTATTGGAAATGTTCAGAGAAAATAAAAGAAAACGTTTTGTTTGAAACACATTTGGTTTTTTGTTTTTGGTTTAGGAAATTTAAGCTTATTTTTACTCAAATTTCCTAGAATGTGCTCCATCTTTATCACAATATATCCATCTTTCCTTAAGAAAGTATGTGAATGCTAACCAAATTTCAAAAATAAAAACAAGCTTTTGAAAACCACTTTTTTTTTTGTTTCCAATTTTTTGTATGGTTTTTACAAATATAGGTAAGATATAGATATCCAAGTAAGAAAAACACATGGTAAGGTAGTTTTTGTAGGTTTAAATTTCAAAAACTAAAAACAAAATGGTTATCAAACGGGGGATTCAATATCACGTTTTGTGCTAACTTGGTTAAACATTATTTCACAGAACCAGTTTAGGAAGTAACAAATGCAAAAAAATCTTCCAATAATTCCCTGAGTACTGATTACAGGATGAAATACCTTGAACTAACTAGATTGCACAATGAATACTCTATATAGGAGTCTCGCTAAATGATGTATTAGGATTTTATGATGTACTAAGGTTATATGAGAGGTGCGCTATAAACTCTCTTGAAAGCCCCATTCTTCACGATCTCCTAAATAAACAAGTTTTCTCTTCGGTCCATGGGCGTAGCTTGCATAAATTTAGTGAAGCACGTAAATTGTGTAATCTTTGATTTGCGTTTTGTGTATTATTGATTGTTGTTAACAATTCTTTAAGATCAAGTACTACACCAAACATCTCTAGAAACTGGACAAAATGGTAAAGAAGTGAACAGAATCAACATATTAGATAAACAAATAGCAGAAACCAAAACAAGCATGATTGCAAACCAGAAACTTAAATTAAAGCTTTCAACAAGAAACGAATACTAAAAAGGGCAAAAACCCTTACAAGAGATGCTGAAATAGATCGCAAAATCGAGATAAACTGATTACGAACATCCGATGATACGACAGGCTGAAGGAACCTTCGAGGATCTAAAGTTTTGGATGAATGTTCAATACCTGGAGTCCTGAGAGAAACGGAGACTGAATTGAGTCGCCGATGAGAAAATCGCTGATGTTGTGGGTAAAAGACCGGCCTTATTCAGATACGGGTTTTGTTCTACGAGAAAACTGCAACCAATGGCGGCTAAGAATTGAAATTATATTACTATATTTTAGCTTAGATCAGCTATGCTGAATGTTTTGTTTTGTTTTTTTTTTCAAATATCGATAGTTGAGTTGAGTTATCGAATTGTAAAATATTATATTTTTCCTCTTTACATTTAAATTCATAAATATAGAAAGACGTGGTTTAGATCGTTCGAGGTTATACTGCGATATCAATTTTTTTTGTACACCTTATTAATGATTAAGGGGTTAGAAGAGAGTCTTTTAAATCTTTATTATACAGGAGTTGTAATTTTTAAGAATTATCATTATTATCAGTAGTGATATGCTATAATAGTTTCTACTATACTACAATTACTTGATATTTATAAATCAATTTTTTTTTTTTTTAAAATTCAATTGTTCAATTTATTATTATTTTTATTTAATATAGCAATACAATTTTAAAAAGTGTAAATATATCGATGAAAAAAAATGGCCTAATACATTTATAGTTTATTTAGTAATTTAAAATGAACTTAAATTTTGTTTATTTATTGGGTTATTGATTAATATTTTTGTGCAACATAAACGTAATTTAAATTTTAAAATATTGTTAATTTATTTGAAGTTAGGAGTTCAAATTTGTACTCTAAAATTTGATTGTATTCCATAAAATAAAAAATTTACTCACATGCCTTGGTTTTACTTACTAGAGTTCATTATACTACATCCAGTATAATTAACATCAAGTAGTAATCACAAAAATGTAACATATAGTGTTGCTTATAATTCAAAATAATTCCACCCTTAATTTCTTTTTACTTTTTGATATCAAAATAATATCTTAAACTCTATCCCATATGCTGAAGTATGGCCGTCTCGATTACAGAGTTGACAATGATATTTAGATCCACTAGAAGGTTCAGAGACATTAGAGCTACCTGAGCTATCAGAGAAACTGTAGTTGTTGGAACTAGAACCACGACCCCTGTTTCGTCCACCACGTCCGCAAGGACTGTTGTTGTTGAAGTTACGAGAGCTATTTCCACTGTTACCACGCCCTCGGAAACCACCAGAGTTATTATTGGGGCGGTGGTTGGTGTTCGAATTCTGTCCATTGAACGCATAGTTCACAGATGGCTCAGTCACAGTCGGGGCAGGGGTGGGATGAAAACGCAGAAGTGTTCCTTCAAAAGTGATAAGGATGGAATGAAGATCATGCCAGGACTCTAAAATCTTGTCTTTCGATGGTGCAGATAATCGGAATATACTCCGAGTCAAGACCCCCAATAACAAAAGAGACCATATCCGAAAGAGGAACAAGTGCTCCAGCGAGCTTCAAGCTTTCATAAGCAAGTTTCATAACCGAGAGATAGTCAGACATTTTACTCGTACCTTTCTTGGTGTTTTGAAGAACCCCACGGAGCTGATTAATGCGGGCTTTGCTCGTTGCTCCATAAATTCGCTCAAGAGCAACCCATACCTCTCGAGACGTTGAAAGATTGATAACATCGGCTGCAATACTAGATGACATAAACCCAAAAAGCCATCCAGAAAGAGCTTGGTCAGTAGTGGTCTATTCCTCAAATCTAGGGTTTGGAACACAGAGGGTTTCACCATCAGCATTTTGACATCAATAACTTCAGATGGCTGCTTGTTGGTGCTGAGGACAAAACCATCGACCTTTTGACCACGAAGAATAGCAAGGACCATACCCCTCCAAAGCAAAAAATTTTGGTCATCGAGCTTCACCGTTAAGACAGTACTTAGGGGGTGGCCAAAAGAAGAAGAAATAAGACTAGCAGGAAGAGAGGTTCCGATTGCGGGTTCCACAGTGGACGCCGCTTGAAGAAGACGAATGTGTGCTTTCAGCCATTAGCTCTGATACCAACTTACAAAACCAGAAAAACAGAGAATATCAGAGAAGAATAATCTAGCAGAGAAGACGACGAAAAAGCTCGATGCCATTATTACTCGCAGAGGTTCGATTAAATAGAAACAATACAGCTGCTTCAATACACAGGAGGCCAATCAGAAAGCGACACGTATAAGAAAGAATAACAAACTTATAAGAGTGAAACGACAGTGTTTAGGAAAAGAGGAAAACCCAAAAAAAACAAAACGACGACGTTTTAGTCATTTGTCATAATATCTACAACAACTATCTTACCATATATATTTTTTTACTTGGATATCTACATTTTACCTATATTTGTAGAAACCAAACCAAAATTTAGAAACAAAAAAAGTAACTTCCAAAAATTTGTTTTGTTTTTTAAAATTGATTATCATTTACATACTTTCTTAATAAAATATGAAAATATTGTAGGAAATGTGGAATACATGATAAAAAATTTAAATAAAAATAGTTTTAAATTTCAAAAACAAAAAATTAAATGATTATAAAAAAAGAGAATAAGATTTGAACTTTGGTTGGAGAGAGGGGCAGGTGAAACTGGATTCAAAAATCAAAGGTGAGTTGAAATCACCTTAGATGATCCAATTTCGAAAACTTAAAATGCTTTTCTTTTAAACGTTAGACTGTTCTGTACTGTTGCACTTTGAAACTAGTTACCTTTAAAATCAAATTTGGGAAAAGTGAAAGAAAGAGAAAGCAAAAGTGAGAAATTTGAAAATCAAAATCAAAATCCCTGTCCTCATCTTTCTATTACAAGTGAAACAACTAACAATGAACAAAAAAATGAACTCTCGCCAATTCCCGTGATCATCATCCGCCATGTTTGAACCATTCAATAATCTTTAAAACCCACAATTTTCTTTGCGATTTGGGTTTCGAATTACCTTTTTTTTCTTCCAAAAATGGTAGCTGGTTCAGTCCAGAGGAGTGAAAATGCTCGAAAAATTGGTGGGTTCGAGTCGTTGACAGAGTCCAGTGCAGTTTCAGGGGAGAGCAGCTCGAGCCGGTCGAGCTCCGGCGACTTAAAGGTGGTCGAGTGTTCTTCACCGGCTCAGCTCGGCTGGCCCATTCGCAAGGCTCACCTTTGCAAGAGTTCTAACTCTAGAGCTCGTGATGTTGAACAAAAGTCCAGTTTCAGTGATTCAAAGCTCAACAAAACGGTTACTGAAGTTTCAGGTTAGTTTGGTTTCATTTTCCTTGCACCAAAATTGAGAAAGAGAACAGAGAATTTAAGAAAAAAAAACATGCTTAACTTAGGAGCAATTCTAAGGGTGAACTCCTAGTATTTTTCTTAGAAAGCATGTAAGTGAGAAAAACATGTCGAAAAAATTAGTTCATAGGTAATGTAAGCAGTTAAGGAGATTGTTGAAACCGAGAAATCGAGATGAACCGAATTTGATTTTTGAAATTTAAGCCTATTACAATTATTTCATCTTATTCTTATTTATATCTTTTAAAATCAAACTAAAATAGTTTAAGCTTGTTATGTTTTTTGAAATTTGATTTGCGTTTTGAGTAAAAATAAATTTAAATTTCAAAAACTAAAAATAAAAACTCAAATGGTAATCAAACAAATCTTAGTGTTAAGCAAGAATCATAAAAATATTTAATTGGTTCACTAACATTCTAACATTCTAATGTTTTATTTTAGGAGATGGTGAAGAAAATATAATTAGATCCATAATGAGTATTGTAGTGCAACATACTTCAAAACATTTCTGGACTTAAATTTATTACTGACTCATTTTAGTTTTGGGGGGTTTTGATGAACTTTTTGAACAGAGGTGGAGCTGATGAAGGAGAGATTTGCAAAACTGTTGCTTGGAGAAGACATGTCAGGTTCTGGTAAAGGGGTTTCCACTGCATTGACCATCTCAAATTCCATTACCAATCTCTGTGGTGAGATTTCACTTGCTTTAATCCATGAAATTTCCTTGTCTTTTTGTTTAAATGGCTATTTATTCTGTTCTGTTCAACTTGAAGCTACCATTTTTGGGCAACTGTGGAGATTAGAGCCTTTACCAAAGGAGAAAAAAGCAATGTGGAGAAGAGAAATAGAGTGGCTTCTTTGTGTGAGTGACCACATTGTTGAACTAATCCCATCTTTCCAAACACTCCCTGATGGAAGCAAGATGGAGGTAATATTTTATACTTATATGATTTTTCTAAATATCGGTGAGCGTGAAGACCACTTTATACACACCTCGACTATTCTAACGGTACAAATTGTGAGAATATTGTCTGACTTACAACATTTGGCTATTAAGGAGACCTATAGTAAATTAATTCTTAAGTAGATGACCAACATACATTGAACCTATCAACTCTTGTATCCATGAGCCCTCTTTGACCACTAGGACAAATCATGACGTTCTTATTGGATTGGTTTGTATGATGGGTTTCTGTTGAGAAGAATTGTTGTGGGAAAAGTGTTTATTGGTTTATTTTACAGGTTATGACTTCCAGGCCTAGATCTGATATCTTCATCAACCTTCCAGCTCTCAGAAAATTGGATAACATGTTGCTTGTAAGATTGGTCACGTTTTGGCTGCACATTATTATTCAATTCATGTTGGTGATCAAAAGAATTTAGCTAGGATATTCTTGGCCTATTTTGCAGGAAATTCTAGAGAGTTTTGTCGACACCGAGTTTTGGTATGTCGATCAAGGCATTGTAGCTTCCAATGGTGATGGATCGTCCTCTTTTCGGAAAATAGTTCAGAGGCAACAAGAGAAGTGGTGGTTGCCCGTGCCTCGAGTCCCTGCAGGCGGTCTGAGCAGAGATTCAAGAAGGCAATTGCATCATACTAGAGATTGCATAAACCAGATATTGAAAGCTGTAATGGCAATCAATAACATTGCCTTGGCTGACATGGAAATTCCTGAAGCATACTTGGAGACTCTTCCTAAGGTTTGTATGATATATTGTTTTTACTTGTGTAAAACAGGCCATGGTCCTAAAATGTTGTTTTTCACTATGCTGTAGAATGGGAGAGCATGTCTAGGGGATGTTATATACCGGTATATTACGTCGGAGAACTTTTCGTCCGAGTGCTTGCTTGACTGCCTCGACTTATCCACTGAACATGGTGCTCTTGATGTTGCCAACCGTGTCGAGGCTGCGATATATGTCTGGCGACGTCGAGCTCATTCGAAACCCCAAATCAATTCAACACGTTCCACTGCTAGATCGTCTTGGGAGATGGTGAAGGACCTAATGGTTGATGGTGACAAGAGAGAGTTCTTAGCAGAAAGAGCTGAGGGCCTCTTGAATTCTTTGAAGCAGCGGTTTCCTAGTCTAACTCAAACTACTTCAGACACTAGCAAAATCCAATTCAACACGGTAACAATTTTCATTCTTCCAATTTTGCCTTTGTTATAAAGAAACAACAGTAAACAACAATCGAGAATTAAAAAATGGGAGACAAAGAACACATATTTACGTGGTTTACTAATATTGTGCTAACTACATCAATCGAGAGAGGAGAGAAACCATTTTATTTAAGGGATCGTGAAGAATGCAAGTATTCGGTCAATGGGGCAAGGATTTTAAGTGAGTTTATATAGTGCACCTTTCATAAAACTCTAATACAACATTTATATAGAGAGACCCCTTTGCTAAGTATTTGTAACGTAACATAGTTCAAGACATTTCAACATTCATTATCATTCATTTCCTGTTCCCAAGTTTTAATCTCGTATATGCACATTTCAGGATGTTGGAAAGTCCATTCTTGAAAGCTACTCAAGGGTTCTAGAGAGTCTAGCATTCAACGTCATCGCTCGAATCGACGATTTGCTTTACGTCGACGACTTAACTAAGCATTCGAATAGGTTGACATCAATCAACACGGTTAATGTAGTCGGCCACAAGAAGGCTGCTTACTCGGTTCATTTCTCGAGCACTCCACATAAACTCACGTCCACAACTCCAAGCTTTTCACCAGCTCCATTGGTTAGTCCTGCCAAAACTGAGAGAGTGCCATTTATCAACAACAAAAATGCCAGCAAGCCTCCTAGACGCGGCTTCGGAGTGAAAAGAGCATTGACGAATTATCTTGGCGCCGAAACGAAAGCGAAAACTCTCATAAATTCAATTGAAGGGCCTGCTTCAATACAAAATATTGTTGTCAATGAAAGTTCAGAACAGAGAAAGAGTTGCTCTGCAGATTAAAGTGTTGTAAGTTGCAGCAAATTGCTGGCTGATAAGATTAAATAGTAAGTGGAGGAGAAAGAGCTAGAACATATAATACAGAAATAGAGTAAATCAGTTTGTTAAAAAAAAAAAAAAAAATTCTTTTTGTTTGTTGATGCTTGAGTTCTGCTTTCTTAGAACCTAAAGCTGTTACAGGGTACAGCCACTCATATCAAAACCAGACATGTTGACTTTACAAACATGGATTTGGTTCTAATGTAAAAAGAAGATTGAATATGGTTTTTTAGAATTGAGTATTTTGTTTGGGCTACATTGTCCATGAGCAATTTTTTTTTCACATTTTTTTTGGTCACAAAATTTTCCCTTCCCATTGATCATTTTTAAGGGCTTTGCTCACACAGCATAGTAAACAATAATCATATGCTATCCTCGGATCACCCAAATGCACAACAAATACAGCCCATCATATTTTATTCAGTAAGGTAAATAATTGTCTCAAAAAAAGGTTTTGGTAAATAATAAATTATTTCATTTTTTACTCCTAATTGGAAATTGAGAGAGTCTCAATTTGAGGCAATATCCTTATCTCTTAATTACAAGTTTTCAAAAACCTGTGTTTCCTTAAAAAACTTAGCCAGTTTTTTATGCATACAAAAAGTAGATAACAAATAAGGGAATTTTCAAACCGGGCGTAGTTCGTAAACTTTAAAAATTCTATCGAATTGATACAAAAACTTTAAAAAATCTCATGTATAATAACCTTTTGGTTAGTAGAAAACTTCCATCCTTAAATCTTTATAACTTTGTATCTAATAAGTTTTTGACAATTTTTAGGATCTTATTAGACACATAAATAATTTTTTGTCTATAATATTTGTTCATTTTAAAAATCGACAGTGAATATTAAATAAAATAATAAGTTAATTAGTTAAAAAATGTTAAATTGAACATCAGGTCGTTGTAGTATAGTGGTAAGTATTCCCGCCTGTCACGCGGGTGACCCGGGTTCGATCCCCGGCAACGGCGATATTTTTTCATTCCAATTAATTTTCCAAAAGTTCAAAACGACTTGTCGTTTTTGTGAAAGCAAAGTCTGCGCTATTTTATCCGTAACGTCATGTCGTTACAATCCCTTTTATCCGTAACGTCAATGATTTCAATCAATCTAATCCCGCCGGAATCCGCCATTCCTCCGCCGTATGCAGAATTTCGGCCGGCACCGGCAATCTCATTGCCGCCTTAGACGGCGTCGTAAACGTCAATTCCCTTTTATCAGAGGATTTTTTATTTTACTGTTTCAGTTTTGCATCATCTCGTGGGATTGGGTTCGAAGCATTTTGTTTCATGATTTATGAAAATCGTTTCTAAAATCGTTCTTCTTCTTTTCATCCATCTTGCTCGTGTACTTTAATAATCAAGCTATTATTTAATTTGATTTTTTTTTTTTTTTCTTTTAGTACGACAGAAGATTGGAGTATTCTAACAACAGATTTGATGGATATTAATATTTGAAGATGTTAAACTATTTCTCTAGTTGTCATTTTAACTTAGTCGGTAATTATTAAGTTTAATCGGAAGTTTGTATCTATAAAGTATTTAAACTTGGAACATATTAAAAAAAACATTAAAAATTGTTCAATTTATATCAAATAGGTTAATATTTCAAAAAAATAAAAAAAAATAAAAAATCAAATAGGTTAATCATTTATTAAATACAAACTTAAAAGTTTAAAATTTTATTAATTATCTTAATAAGAATTATAGACATGCTCGTGATTTTTATTTTTTATTTTTTTGAACGGACATATTTATGATTAAAAAGAAAATAAAAAACTTATTAAATACTTTTAAAAGTTTAAGAATGGATCTCATTACTGGACAAAAAGGAGGTTGAATATATAAATATTATTATTTTTTTAGTTTAAATTGAAGAGGAGGCAAAAAATCTTAATGATATAATTAATTGAATTACAACTAAATCAATCCACGACAAGTTTCTCAAAAAAAAAAAAAAAAAAAAAATCAATCCACCACAAACTTTTCATATAAAGATTAAATTGTTACAAATTATAGTAAAAGAACTCCATTGTTATCTGCAAACATATTCACGACCAAAAGTATTTGGTATTTTTTGTAAAAGTAAAAATTGGACCATAAACCTTAAAAAAATGTAACATGTACAAATGGATTGATTTGATAAAACCTTAGTTTTATTTTCATTTTCTTTTTTGTTTTGTTTGGAAATTTTGTTATATAATATGAATAGATGGAAAAAGGGAAAGAAAAGAGATAATAAGAATTGAAAATTTACAAAATCGAATCCCATCAAATAAATTCATTAGATCAGTTCAAAATTTTCACATAATATTGGACGTATTGATTTTTTTTTTTAGAGAAAATCGAAAGTTATTGGACCAGATCAATTTATATTTATAAAAACCGAACCAAACCAATATTCATTTATTTACTTTTATTTTTCTTTTTATATGTTTGTTTAACTTTTCATTGATAAATGATTAATCATTTTTGTTTGATCTAATTGCAAGTTCGGATAATTTTTTAAGAAAAAAAAAATCAAAGAGGGGTTGAAAGTAAAATAGTAAAAACGAATTAAACTGTAGGGAGCTAAATCGAAGAAAGAGTCAATAATTTTGCTATTTATTGAATATTGGTTCGGTTCTTTTTTTTTGTCAAATCAATTGGATCAACTCAGTTCTCGGTTTGACTTAAAAACTGAGGAAAATCGAACCAATGATTTTTTCTTTTATTGGACATTAGTTCGATTTCTCTTTTTATCAAATTGATTGGATCGATTCGATTCTCAATTTAACTAAAATCGAAGAAAATCGAACCAATAACATCCCAAGTAATATCTAACTAAATAAATCTCCCATTTGTTTTATTTGTTTTCCTCCAATTATATAGTAAACATTAAAAGTAACCCCCACTCAATTTCATTGATCACTACGGATTAAATTGAATTGTATCCGCTATGATAATAATAATAATAATAATAATAATAATAATAATAATAAATTATGTCGGCTATAAATTATTTCAAAAAAAATGTCTGCTATAAATCATTGTCCCGTGACTTTATTCCTCTTCTAATAATGTAAATGTGATATTTTTAGGAATGGGAATGTGGTAAGTCGGTTTGAAAATGGAGTGTCCTTTACGCCCAAAATAAATGGCCAAATCATTAGTGGAGAATGAGATAGTGCTACCGAAATTAACAAATGTCATTTCTTCAAATGCTATCTCACTTAAAACTTTTTTTAAGTGGGTTCCCACAACTACAAATGAGCAATATGAATATTAATAAGTTTTTTTTCCTTTTATTTTTTTAGATAGTACAACGATAATATTGATATATCCTTTTACTTTTAAGGTTAATGTCTTAAATTTAAACTACTTAATACTTTTTTAGTTTAATAATATTAAAATTCAATTTTATGATTTATTAATTATGAACACATATTTACATTTTATGGGCATTTAAATCCCCCTACTTCATTTTTGTTATACTAAAAAGAAAGCTAGTTTTTTTTTAAAGAATAGTTGAGAAAGACTTGCCCCATTCCACGAAGCATATCAAATCAGTTATCTTTTAAAATAGAAAGTGTTTTTTTTTAATCGGAATTAGATGATCATCATAGATAATTAAGAAAATAAAATTAAAAAGTATATGTATATGTATATTTTTAATCTAAAGGTATTTAATATAACTCAATATTTTCTTGTTCTGTAACGACTCATTGTTCTCCTTGGTGTGTTTTAATAAAGACAAAGGAAGAGAATGATAGTTTTGTGTTTTGTTTGAGAAGAAGGGGCAATTTAATCAAACCACCCTTATATTTATTGTAAATTTGAAACCCTAGGTAGAGTTACTGTTCACACTTCAAAAATCGCACTCATCTTTCTCATTTTTTTACCAGCCCTGTTTACCGGAAAATTGTTGGTCTGTTCGTTGCTTGCGTGGGTGTTGTTGAATGCAGTAAGGGACTGTGTTTTGCGTGGGTCTCGGTCAGCGATGTCGTCCAGCGTGTCTCTGGTGGGTTCTTGTGTAGTTCGTTTGCACCATGAGCTTGTTGCTCAGCTCGTCAGTCGCAAGTTTCAGGCAGCTTCGCTGTCAATCAGTGTTGTCGTTGCAAGCTTCACCGCCGGTCGGTGTAGATCCTCGTCGTTGTCGTCACGTGTGCGAGGTCAGCATGGAAGAGCAGCAACTTCGCCGGAGTGGGGTCGCTGTGGGTTTTGTCACGAGGTCGTGGGTTCGTCTTCAGCGCCGTCGTCAAGCCAAGCTTGAGTTCGTGGGTTCCGTCACCGCCGCCATGTTCAAGTTTGCGCCGCCGCTCTTCGCTGGAATGAAGTTAAAGGTTTCCTTCTCTCTCTTGTTTTCAGTTTTAGATTTAGGTCTCACTCAATTGTAGAAGAAGAAGGATGTTTGGTTGGTGCCTAAAGTCATTTTAAGTTGGAATAAAGTTATTTAAATAAGGAATAGGGACTGTTTAGTTGTTAGTGTTAAGATATTTAAATGGAGGATTAAACATGTTTGTTTGCAAGGTTAAGTTATTCAAGTTATGGATAGGTGGTGTTTGATTGCTGGTTTATGTTATATAAGTGATGGATTAAACTTGTTTTAATGTGGGTTTAAAGTTAGTTAAAGTGTGGTTTATGTTTGTTTGGTTAGTGGTTTAAAGTCATTCAATCGGTGATTTAAGCTTGCTTGGCTAATGTTTTAAAATAATTTAAGTTATGGATTAGAGGTGTTTGTTTGCCGGTTTATGGACATTTAAAATGTGAATTCAGGTGTGTTTGACTAGTGGTTTTTGGATTAGAGTTTATTGAGTGTTTGGCCTTGGGTTAAATAGTGAGTTTGACCCATTGAATTTTCTGTTGACCAGATTTAACTCGATTTTTTATGTTCTTCGAGCCGAGTTTGTGAGGCACATGTAGTCGTCGGCTGCCGGAACACATTTTTTGAGGTTCTTCACAGTTTGATAAACTTGATATTCTGGATCCGATTTTGATGGTCTGAAGTGCTAGTTTTGACCGGTTTGTTTATTTCAGGGCTTGGAGTTGTGTTTGGGCATGTGGAACTACCAGGAGATTCTTGGAGCGTTGTTAGAGGATTCGGCCAAGTAAGAGACCCTTTACCCCCTTCTTGAGGACCTGTGGTTAATACATGTGCCGGTTTACTTACATTAGTTGATTTGTCTGGTTGTAGCATGACCGTGTGCATTGTATGTTGCATTTGATTGCATCGAGAGCATATTCATTTCATGCATTGTCTCTTGTATGACTAGTGATGCATGATTCATATATGTCAGCTTGATATGGTCGAGTTACATGTGGTTGCATGATTGTCCTGATATGGACTTGCATGATGTTTGATGCACGGCTTGATGCCTCGTTTGGACCCAAATGAGTCATGGAGACCGGATAGAGGAGACTAGTAGGTGGGTGTGGACGATGATATTCAGGCTCACACTCAAGCTTGAGGTGATATTCTTTTGCTCCGCAGGACTTTCGTGGATGGTCGACCGGCCAGGCTCACGACCTTGAATGGTTTCTACTAGTAGCATAGGCTCTCTCCAGGTATGTGGTATGAGCCTGATATGGTTCTTTGGTAATTGGTTTGGCACCATCTCTCGCCATGAGTACGAGGCCTGAGGCCAACAGGATGCTCGACTCGCTGGACCCCTTTGAAGTAGGTTGCCAGATTGCTTTCGAGTTAGAGGACTTTTGTGGGCTTTTGGTCTTGGGGTCTACGATCGTTAGACCGCTCTACAAGGTTGGGTTTTGTATACCCCTTGATTATGTTGTTGATTATACTTGTTTGTTGATGTTTGTATTCTTCTGCATGTCTGTCCTCGAGCTGGAGGAGTCTTATTGAGTTTGCTAAAACTCACCATTTCCACTGTGGAATCCCCACAAGTACTACTAGACTGTACCGAGATAGATAATCGACTGAGCTGGAGATGACCATGGAACCTGCTACATTACTTTGTGTAGAGTCTTTTAATTTATTCTTTCTACATAGACTATTTAGGGGCATGATAAATTGTACATATTTACTCGAGCTTTTATGTTTTGACTCTTGGGTACCCTTTGATTCTTTTAATGGATTTAATGTTTTATAAATTTGTTTGTAAACAGTCGATTTGAAGCCGTTTTGCTTTTATACATGCCCTAGATGTAGAACACCGTTTTGCTTTTATACATTAAAATGATAATATAGAATGTTTTATTTAATTAATACATTAAAATGATAATATACATGCCCTAGATGTAGAACACCGTTTTGCTTTTATACATTAAAATGATAATATACATTAAAATGATACAACTATATTTAATTAATTTTATAAATCAACAAGAGAGGATAGCTCAGCTAAATATAAAATGTATATTTATGATTGAAGTTCAAATTTCTATTCAACTAAAAAAATGAATTCTAGAAAAAAAAAAGAGAAAAGAGGCAATATTAAAAAATAAATCAATTAGTGGAATATCCACTTAATAATGTGGATTTTACACACAAACCCCAACTCAACAACAGTTTACATTCCTACTATAAAAATGAGCTTTGTAAGGCCATTTCTTCATGCCATTAAAAAACAAGAAAAAAAATGGAGTATCTAAAAAAATACACTTTCTTTATGCTCTTTGTTTCACTCTTATTTGTTACCACAAAGTCAGCTTATGTTCAACCAAGGGGTGAGTGTGCACCATCTAACCCTGAAAGAGAGGCCTTCAAAATGATGCCATGTTTATCTGCTTCAAAAGATCCTTATTATCCTGTTTCTCAAAGATGTTGTGATCAAGTGAGAAAATTAGGTCAAAGTACAAGCTGTCTTTGTGCTGTTATGTTGTCCAAAACTGCTCAAATGGTTGGATCTAAGCCTGAAGTTGCTATCACCATTCCCAAACGCTGTGACATTGTCGAACGCCCTGTCGGTTACAACTGTGGAGGTTACTATATATAGTAACTTTATTTAATTTGTTGATCATTTTTTTAATTCAATAATATTTGAAGGCAAAATTAATAAAAGTATAATTCAATTGACATAAAATAATAATAATAATTTCATCATATCAAAAGAGGTCATGAATTTGAATCTTCTCACCTTTAATTTGGTGTTGAATTCAATAACAAAAAATATATATATAGAGGTATGATATGAGATATGAACTTATGACTTTCTTGATCATAAATACATATTTCATGTCGGTTGAATGATGTCTTTATTGAGAATTTGCTGGTTGTTGCTCAAAATTTGTCCCTATAATATGTTTCTTGTTAATTTTTTTTCTATAATTTTTAAAATTATGTTCACATTGTGTTCTTCTTGTGTTAAAATTATTATCATTATCATTATTAAACCACATTCAATTGAAGTTAACACCCCTCCCAAATGATCAATTTATGCCATTTATTTAATTTTACCAGATTAGTACAAAAAAAAAAAAACTAAGCACATCTCTTTTACATTTCTGCAGGTTATGAACTACCTTGATTGAAGAAATTAGTATGTTGTCTATGTAAGGTGCATTCTCTGAGCACCATTATGTTGAAAGTTTAAGGGAAAAAAATACCGATTGTGTTTCTGATAAACTATGAAATGACTAGTAATGAATAAAAAGACAGTGTTTGTTTGTTTATGAAAATAATATGTTTGTCTATAGACGATAATATATCAATGAGTGACACATCAAATTATAAATAAAACAAGTATGTGCGAATTTAATGCCAAAAATTGAAGTCAAACATAATTAAAAAGTTATGAGTTTGAATCATTTATTCTAATTATAGAAAAATAAAAAAGAAATAGAAATTTGTATGCCATGTCATGCTATAAATTTTCTTGTCTGAAGAAGTTAAGCTTAAACTTTTTTTACATAATTTTCCAAACGTTACATTTTTTTGAATTCTCCGATAATTGGGGATGGAATTTAATTGCATGATCTTTTTTAGTTATTGAATATATATGGTGGTGATCTCAAATAAACAAAAGTCAAATATTAAATTTTAAAGTTAAACTTGTATGATGATGTTGAATATAAATACTACCAAATAATGAGATAACATAGTCACTAATTCTGTTTTCTAATTTGCTTTTCAAACGCTACATAACCGTGAGACCACAAGCAAATTATAAGTATGAAAGCTAGTTTATCAGTTTCACCACATTCTGAAAATAATAATAATTTCATCACATATTTCGTGCATTTTATGATCATTTTAAATAATAAGAGAAATTAGTCAAATGAACTGAATTTTTTACTAGCCATATATATATATATATATATATATATATATATTTTGCCATATCTGTAATGATTGTAAAAACAGGGCAAACAGCAAATGATCTACATGGCTGTTTATTATAACGCATAGTGAATTTGTTTGGAAGGTTATACAGTGGTCTTGGAAAGAAGTCGTTGTTGTTATTTGTTTATTTAATATTGCAAACATGTTTGAATATGTCAACTTTTATAATTTATAGTAATTTCCTTTGAATAATATAATTTATAGTACTGAAATTAATTATTAGTACTTCAACTTTTATTTATTTTTAAATTTTTAAATGAGAGTTAGTTTGGATAAATAAGTACAAAGTTGAGATTCAATTTTTAAAGCTATAACATAGTTTCAATGGTTTTAATAAATTTAGAATGTTATCACTATAGTTTTAAAAATTACTGTTTAGTTTTAATAAAATCCTAAAATTGACCGTATTTAAAAACTATTTATGTTTAATTGACGACACTAGTTAAATAGTTAATTGGACAAAATAATCACATTATTTATGCATTAATAAATATTTTTTACATTGTTAAATGAATGGACGATTTAATTCACCAACAATAATCGAAAGAGTCAGTGTGTAGTTTCATTGTTTATTGATAATACAGTTTTATTAAATAATATAACTCTTAAAATCATATAAACTAAATTTTAACTTTTCTCACATAAATAACTTTTAAAATTATACATACTAAGTTTTAAGTTCTTTTTTTTTTTAAAATAAGAACTTTAGAAATTATGAAAATGTTGAATTATCCATTCGTTCACTATTTATTTATTTATTATTATTTTTTATGAACTTTCAGTATTTCTACTATATATAGCTGGAATATGTATTCATAACTAACTCAAATAATTCAATCTTCAATCTATAAGTGTTTAATTAAAAATATATATCAATTATTGTAATCTAAAAAAAAAAAAAAGCTAAAAACTA
Source organism: Sechiopsis laciniata (assembly GCA_037833695.1). Classification (NCBI taxonomy): domain Eukaryota; kingdom Viridiplantae; phylum Streptophyta; class Magnoliopsida; order Cucurbitales; family Cucurbitaceae; genus Sechiopsis; species Sechiopsis laciniata. Next base: position 1,232,995 of record JBBMKA010000015.1, on the reverse strand, counting down.
AAGAATACATATCAATTTGTTCTTTGTTTGAGTTTGAGAGTATTAATAAAAACAACAAATAGTCAAAGAAAGAAAGAAGCTCTGTTCACTTCGTACTATTGAACTTAAATAGTAATTTTGTTGACAAAGTAATTTGCATATATTAGTTCAACCATAATAAACCCATATTAGAATTGATGCATTTTTTATGTCTACGTATTAATCTCAATTTAAATAGCATTTTATTTTTTTAAATTTTATTTCACTATTTTTTTAATTAAAAATATTAAACTGTGGTTTAAGTCAGGTTATGAATGATCTAAATTGTTCTCTTACCCTCAACTAAAAAATGTTTGAATCTCTAATTGATAAAAAAAAAATGTTAAGTTTCATTCGTCATCCTTTATTAGAGTATTTAAAAAACTCAAACTTCAACACTAAAATGTGCAATTTATCCATTTTTAGGTCTATTTTATTTTTTTTTAGAAACCATTTTTAGGTCAGCAGACCTGTCTAAACTATTTTCTCCACTCCTTTTTAGTGAAAAAATAATTTTCCATTTTTGTTTTGAGAGAAAAAAAAAAAAGAAGGAAAAAGAGGCATTAAAGACAATGTACACAGGTTACCAAATAAGACCTTACATATTTATAATTTTTATTTTATTTGAGAAGCATACATATTTATAATGTTCGTTTACAGAAGAAAATAGTAACGGCGATTATATTTTAAACAGTTTTGAATATAACGGAGATTCTATGCCACATGAAAAGCCGCCTTCAGCGCCTTTTCCTCCGTTATTCCGTTTTCTTTTCAGTGGTTCAACTCCTATTCCCTTAAAACTCGCTAATAAAATTTCCACAAATTTCAAAAAAAAAAAAAAGAAAAAAAAAAAAAAAAAAATCCTAATCCAATTACCACTCCCCCTTGCCAAATTCATTCACCATTTTTCTTTATGGTTAGTTCTTCGTTATTGTTCTTCGGATTCTTTAAGCCCTAACCATGTGATGATCGTTAATTCGTTTATTTGTTGTGATGTTCTTGAATCCCGCAGGTGTTTAGGCTCGGAATTTGATTAGGAATTTGATAAAATGGCTTACAAGGTGGATCATGAATACGATTATCTCTTCAAGATCGTTTTGATCGGTGATTCTGGCGTTGGAAAGTCCAATATTCTCTCCAGGTTTACGCGTAACGAGTTCTGTTTGGAGTCCAAGTCCACAATCGGAGTCGAATTCGCTACAAGGACTTTGCAGGTTCGCTACGCTACAGCTATATTTTGTTCCTGTTCTTCCTTCTAATCAAAGGCATTTCCATTTTTAAAGTATTGATTTCCGTGTAGATCGATGAATTACTTCCTGTTGTTGATCGTAATTTTAAGTTACCTAATTAACGATTCGAGGAGTTTCATTGCTTCTGTATATCACGAGATTTTGGTCGGATTGCGATGAACTTCAATTAGTTAGCAGATCGCTATCATAACTGTGGAAATAGGCCTGGATTGAAAATTTACTTTCTTTATGTGTGAATCTGAGTTGGAATAATTGATATTGATGCTATTGTTTATGAGCGGATTTGAGGCATACACAAGTGTTTTGACTGATTACATAAATCAGTCACTGGCAATATGAACAATGGAGAACCTAGTGGTAAGAAAACTTGAACAAGTTCAATTCAAATGTAGATATCTATTTAGGACTTAATTTCTGTATTCTTAATAAAATACAAACCTACCGACAAATTCGAGAGTATCGAAAACCTCTCATCTCAAGATTAGACAGCCAAATGTTGTTGGGTCTAGGTGTATGTAACCTGACTTATGAATATCAACAAAAAAAAAAAAAAAAATCAATATGAGTTGAATTCTATGTGGACACTTATTTATGACTTAATTTTTTATGGGTTTTCTTGACGAAACACAAACTCACCGACGAATTTGAAAGTGTCGGAAACCTTTCATCTCATGACTAGATAATCAAATATTGTAGGGTTAAGGTGATTTAGGACTTGATTTCTAACCCACCGATGGATTCGAGAGTGTCGGGACCAGAACTTCTCATCTCAAGACTAGACAACCAAACGTTGGGTCTAGAGAGGAACATCAATAGTCTAGAATGTCATTTATTTTTCATATTTTTGAATTGAGAATTTGATTCTGGATTGTTCAAGTAGATGATTATTTAGGATTTGGTTTGAAACAGGTAGAGGGGAAGACAGTGAAGGCTCAGATATGGGACACAGCAGGGCAAGAGAGATACCGAGCCATTACCAGTGCATATTACAGGGGAGCAGTGGGTGCACTTTTGGTGTATGATATTACCAAGAGACAAACCTTTGACAATGTTCAAAGATGGTTACGCGAACTGAGAGACCATGCCGATTCCAACATTGTGATCATGATGGCTGGAAACAAGGCCGATCTGAACCATCTCCGGGCAGTTTCCGCCGAAGATGCTCAGCTTTTGGCAGAGAAAGAAGGGCTGTCATTTCTAGAGACCTCAGCTTTAGAGGCCTTGAATGTTGAGAAGGCTTTTCAGACCATTTTACTTGACATTTACCATATCATTAGCAAGAAAGCTTTGGCTGCTCAGGAAGCTGCTTCCACCCCTGGCCTCCCTCATGGCACCACCATCAATGTGGCCAATCCATCAGCCAATTACAACAAGAGAAGTTGTTGCTCTAATTGATGTTGATGATCATCATGATTTGAGGAAAACAAAACAAAAAGGGGGCTGCTGGTAGAAAGTTTTAACAAGAGTTACTTTTTTGTTGTAAAAGGTATCATGAGTAGAGAGATAACCCTTTCAATATTTTTTTATAGATGGAAAAAACTCAGACTGCTTCTTCATTTTCTATCTGAACTTTTCTGTTTGTTTCTGTGGAAAATGGGAGATTTTTCATCCTGGATATAGCTTCTTTTATTATTATTATTGTCTATTCTTTTTAAATTGTATATGTCTTTATAAATCTTTTATTTTTTAATAAATTCATAGTTAATAGTTTTGTTTCTTTCTAGAGAATGAGATGAACTAGTGTGAGCTTTTTCTTATTCAAACGTGTAACTTTGATGTCAATAGAGTTCTTCTCTTGTTGGCGAAACAATGTAAGTTGGTTGTATGGATTTGATTGTCAAAAAAATCAACTCCTTAGTAAGATGATCACTCTAGATTAAGACAAAAGGATGATAACTATTGTTGGTAGGTAATCATTGTGTGTTGGGGTGCAAATAATAATGGTTATGATAATCATTGTCTATGTTTGATTATCAAGATATTTCAAAAAATATTAATTTGTTAGCAAGGTACCCACTCTAGATTGAACTCATAATTTAGAGAACATTTGATATAAGAAGATGATAATTGTTGTTAGTGGGTATTAATTGTTTGTGAATAACGTGGTCTTTTTTTTTTTTTTTTTGAGAATTTGTGAATAACATAGTCGAGTGTAGATAATATGGTTATGTATAATCATTGTTTGTGTTTGAGTTTACGTTTTAGTATTTCATAATGATTGATTGGTGAAAATGGATCATTGGACTGTACAATAATTAACGAGAATGAATCATTGGACAGGACAACAATGATTACAATATTGGTCAAAGATAATTGCGATGAATATCAAAACAAAGATGTTATCAAATACAGTTTTCCTCTAATTGATGTTGATCATAGTCTTGATTCGAGGGAAACAAACCTAAAAAAAAAAGAAAAAGAAAAAAAAAAGAACCATAACCTGAAAAGACTTTCATTTATCCACTAATTCGCCAACAGGTAAAACTAACATAACCCAAAATATATTAATTCTTCATAGAATATAATTCTCTGTTTTCACTTTTGGATAGGAAAAACTTGAATAGTGGTTCAGGTTTTAGCCATTAAGACCAAAGCATTTATTTTCATTAGTTCATTAGTTCTTCCTTGTTATGAGTTTGATGGTATGGTTGATTGCACAACCTCAATATAGATATACTTGTAATTAATCCAATCATTTAAATTGTTGGCCTTTATAAGTTTGCTCAAGGCATGAACTAAATTTAGATATTCTTACTGATTTATAGCATTAATCATCAAAGCTTGCCATAGATATCCGTGTTTTGTCCTGATAATATCTCAAAATAGATAGTTGAACTCAACTTATTCTCTAATAAGCATAAATAAATAAATAAAAAGCATATTGCCCTTAATAAAATAAAATGAATGATTGAGTTGTCTAATTATTATCGTGAGGTTCTTACTCACGATCTTAAACCTTAATCTATTGATGCCGATGGACTCTCGTCGGCACTTCTAATTTATTTAGATTTCATAAGAAGTTCACTATGCTCATCTTCAAAAATAAATAAATAGAATAAAATAAATTGTAAAAATATCCCTAAACTATATAATTTGTGTAAAAAAATACCTTTGAATTAAAAAAAAAAAAAGAAAAATCCTTGTCATAAAATTTAAATGAAAGTCGTTAAATTTTGTTTAAGATATGTCACTTAACTTTTAAAATTTTTGAACATGCCTTTAACTATAAAAATGTTAAAATTTTGGATGAAGACGTCAAAATTTTGTATAATAAAACATTAAAAAAAAAAATTTACTAAAAAATTATTATTATTCTTTCTCTATTTATGTGTTTTTAATCGTGAAAATTAAGGAAAAAAAAACATATTACATTGTAGTAACAACTTTGATTAAATAAGTTTCACGATTCAAAATTCATAATCATAATGATCACTCACAACTCTTAAAATATGAAAAAGAAAAACAAAATATTAAATTATTGTTGGGATGAATTTTATAACCAAAATGATAGGTTCATTTGAATGATAACTCATCATTGTTTTACTTTGCATAAATATGTCCGGCAGGGCGAGGCCGTCCTAATTTTTTCTCACCGTGTAGGTGGACATTTCCTTCGCGAAATTGGTGGATGAGGTTACCGAGTACAATTTTTCCCCATTTATTTATTTTTATAGTTATTATTATTTTTTATTATTATTCTTATCATAAATTAAATTTTCATGAAAAATATATATTAAGTTTCAGATTATGTTTTTATAGAAAATATAACACAAAAATATTCGACACGGTTGAAACCAAATAGGAAGAACTCATGAGTTTCCACATAGTTGAAACCAAATAGGAAGAACTCATGAGTCATTGTATTAAATATACCCTCACACTCAAGTAAAGGCGTCAAGTAAACAATAGGCAGGTGCGATCCCAATACTCATTTTTTAGGAGTAATTCGGCTTAATTAGATTATAACCAATCAATAGTATAAACTAAAAAATTAATAAGATAAATTCTTTTATTTTATTTTGAATTTAGGTTATAAAACTCTAGATTTACCTTATATTATAAAATACAATTATAATTAAAAAAATAGTTATATATATTTAAAAAAAATTTAAAGAAATTTTCTTTTGGTAGTTAATGATTCAAAACCGCTTAACTTTAAGTTTGTGAATAATTAGACTTATTTTTTAAATTTAAATTTAAATTTTAAATCTTAGTTTAGTCCCTAAATTTAATCAATATTATAATTTTGGAAAAAAATAAGATTTTTTGCTAATTTTTTTTTTATTATGTTTAAGACTTTTAGTAACGTTTTATTTTAGGTTTCTTGTTTATTTTCATTTAGAACAAAAAAAAAAAATTTGATAACTATTTTATTTTCTTATTTTTTTAAAGAAAAAATAAAAATAAAATTTGTCCGATAATCATTTCTCGTTTTTTTTAATAGTTTAAAAAGAATTAAGATATATAGTATAAAAATATATACCATATAGTAAAACATTTAAAAAAAATGTAATTAACAACATCAACATAATTTAATTTAATATATAGTTCATCTCATATATATAACATCAGCATATAATTAACAATAATCTAAAAAAAAAAATGTAATTAACAACATATTTGATAGGTTTAATCATCAAGTCATTTATTAGTTAAAAACAAATATAAATACAAAAGTTTAAATAATATATATACATTTTTTTTAATGTCTATACATCTATAATAAAATTAAGTAAAAAAAAAAAAAAAAAATCTAAAATGAGTTGTACCCTCAATATAGAGATTGTAATTTGAATTTTTATTCTCTAAATTATTGTTGTCCTAAAAAAGAAATAAAATACTATGTATATATAAATTAAATACAAGTAATTTAAATATTATTTTGTATAGAAATTAAAATAGGGGTTTATTTTTTAGGAATAAGCCAATTTGAAAATGTATTTATAATACTAGGCAAAAAAAAAAAAAAAAAAATCATAGTCAAACATACGGTATAATTAATATTCATATACGATATTATTAATACACGACTATTCACTGCAATTTTGCCTTAAAATATTATATAAATAAAAAATATAAATTGAAATTAAAATAATATATAAATGTAAATTAAAAAAATTACCGATATAGGAGATGAACTATATAAACTCAAATAAACAACCCAACTCATTCTCATGGTAGCCTATATAAAACAAAGTTTATAAACTTAATTTTAGATAAAAGGAACGGAGCAAGGTAAACTACTTTTTTATAGTTTCTCATTTTTAACTTAATTTCACAAAAAGTTTTTTACAATTTTGGAAACAATAAATGAAAATAATTATCAAATAAGATTGTTTCTATAAAAAAAAATTTAGAAACAAAAATAAAGAACAGTAATTTACCAATTTGCTCTCTTAACTTTTCACTTATGTCTTTCATTTCGAAATAATTCAAGTCTCTTAATAATTGTTTTTTTGTTGGTAGAAAATTGATCCAATGAAAATCAAATTCTAGTTAAATTTGGTTTTAAATTGAATTTTACCAACTACTTATTTAGAAGAAAGTAAATTTATTTAGAAAAAAAAAAAGAAATATTATAGCATTATATATGATCGAAGAAGAAGTTATGATTTTGAATTAATCTTAAGAAAAAAAAGTTACAATTTTGAATATCCAAGTAAGCTATACCTAGATTATTTGGAGGGATCGTAAAAAAAAAAATCATTAAGTTGGAATGAGGGATTTTTGTAAAACTTTTAAAATTTAGGAATTATTTTTTTTAATACAAAATCTATAATTCATAGATATTTGTTTATAATTTACCCTGGTTTTATTATTGAGGACCACCACACCTATACCGCTCCACCAAACAGGCGATAAATATAATAATGAAAACATAAAATAAAATAAAAAAGATATATTTATTTTAATGTCTGTCTCTTTCCAAGAAAAGTCTTTTATTTTATTTTATATTATATTAGCGGAGAAAATAGAGGAACATAAAATAGAGAAAGAACGATATATAGAAGTTTAGAAAATAAAAGGCAGAAAGAAAATTAGAAAAAACTCACACAAGTTCTTGCTGGTTTTAGGGGTTCTTCGATTTCTAGGGTTTCTCTGCAAATTTCTTTCATCGGTTTCGTTCGAGAAGAAGAGGAGATCCAAGAATCTTAGATCCTAATGGCCTCGCAAGGACAGGCAAGTATTGACCCCGCCGTACTCGACGACATAATCCGACGGCTGACCGAAGTCCGATTGTCCCGTCCGGGGAAGCAAGTTCAGCTTTCTGAGAATGAGATCAAACAGCTTTGTGTTGCTTCCAAAGAGATTTTCTTTCAACAGCCCAATTTGCTTGAGCTTGAAGCCCCTATTAAAATTTGCGGTATGCTGCTTTTTTTTGCTTCGCTTTGAAATCCCCGTTGTAGATAACAAATTTGTATTTCCTTTGTGAAAGTTCTCTTCTTTGTTGGTTTGATTTAATCTTTGATGTTTCAAGTTCTTTTGATTTCTTTAATTTCGTTTGGGGAGCTTGTTGGTTGTTTGTTTGGTAAGGTGTTGATGATGTTTGTGTAGATTTTAGTATTTGCACTGGGAAATTTTCTTTTAATCTATGTTACAGAAGGAGAGCATGAAGCCCTTTAGATAATCATTTGGTTTTTGGAATTTAAGTTTTTTTCCACCCAAATTCTCTACAAAGAAGTATTTAAAACCTGACCAAATTACAAAAACCAAAACAAGTTTTTAGAATCAACTAGGTTCTTAAAACATATCTAAAAGGTAGATATCAAAGTAAGGAAAACTTATCATAGGTTGAAGTACTAGTTGTAGGCTTAATTTTCAATAACCAACTGGTTATCAAACGGGAGGGGATTTTGTCTTTATTGTTTCTAGATGGAGCTTTGTGTAATTAATGGCTTACCTTTATCTAATTTGGGATAGGCTGTAAGGAATAAATATTGTGCTGTCTTTCTTTAGTTTTCTCGTTTACCTTCTCCTTACCTAATCTACTTTGATTTTGTTTTCCTTTCTCCTTGTAATTTTATTTTCAATTACCTCGAAGAATTCTTGTCACCTTCATTATTGGGGCTTCAGTCGATCTCTGTGTCTACTATTGGTCAGGCTACTCTATGTTGTTTTTTTAACTGCTGGGAAATACATTAGAGGTGGTGTTTTAAAATGACATAAACAACTTGCTCCTTTAAAATCTAAATTTGTTTTACTTTCTTGTAATTACCATACTGTTTAATTTCACATTGTTATTTCCCACCTCCCTGTTTTGTCTCTGTAGCACAAGGTGGTTTCGGATATGATTTCAGTACAAGTTTTCACTTGACTATAGAGCTCCTAGAGCAACGACAATATATACTACTAGTTTCATCCTTTTTTATTATAGTTTATAGAGTCAAGTTTTCTAATCCTGTGTTCTGTTCCTTTTCAATTTCCAGGTGACATTCATGGGCAGTATAGTGATCTACTAAGGCTTTTTGAGTATGGGGGTTTTCCTCCTAGTGCCAATTATCTATTTTTAGGAGACTATGTCGATCGTGGCAAACAGAGCTTAGAAACAATATGTCTCTTGCTTGCCTATAAGATCAAGTATCCTGAGAACTTTTTCCTTTTAAGAGGAAATCATGAATGTGCTTCAATTAATAGAATATATGGGTTTTATGACGAATGTAAGCGACGATTTAATGTGAGACTCTGGAAGGCATTTACCGATTGTTTTAACTGTCTTCCGGTGGCTGCTCTTATTGACGACAAAATTTTGTGCATGCATGGTGGTCTCTCCCCGGATCTTACAAACTTGGATCAAATAAGAAACTTAGGTAGACCAACCCCTATCCCAGACACTGGTTTGCTATGTGATTTGCTTTGGTCAGATCCTTGTAGAGATGTTAAAGGATGGGGGATGAATGATAGAGGAGTCTCTTACACCTATGGTCCTGATAAGGTGGAAGAATTCTTAACCAAGCATGACCTGGATCTTGTATGTCGTGCTCATCAGGTTGTTACATTTTCTTTCCCTCCCTCTTTCACTTTGCATAGCTTATTCTTGTGATTTATTGCTACTCGGTCCTCATTTTGGTGTGATTTTTTGTCCTAGGTTGTGGAGGATGGTTATGAATTTTTCGCCGACCGACAACTTGTCACAATATTCTCAGCCCCCAACTACTGCGGTGAATTTGATAATGCTGGTGCTATGATGAGTGTTGATGAAAACTTGATGTGCTCTTTCCAGATTCTTAAGCCTGCGGAGAAAAAAGCTAATAAGTTCATGATGGCTTCATAAATGTGATGGTTGCAAGTTAATTATTATTAGTCTTTAACCAAGGTCAGCTGATAAGTCTTTTACCTTTCTCTTCATGGATGCTTTTGTTGTTTCGTTTTTCCTATTGGGTTCATACACGTTCTGTCTGTGCAATGCTCATTTCTACTTTTGTAACATTTGTTTAGGATGCTGTCAATATGAGCTTTATTTTTTGTAGAAGCTGTTTATTGTAGTAATGTAGAGAATCCTAAGATATTTTTGTTTCTATTGGGTTAGTTCGTACCATGGAATCCTTTGTCTCTTTGTTTTAATTGAGGCATTGTTCGGATAGAATGCTTGTGTGAATTTCAAGACTTGTTTTGCTGACACTAAAAATTGTTAAAATCATGGGAAAATTTACATACCATTGTGATACAACCCTGGATCTATTAATATCGAAATAACAGACAAACAAGATAAACCAAGTTTAGAAGTTACTTGGAACTTCGCACTCTTGGTCTCACTCAAAACCTAAACCAAATTGACCAAAATATTCAATACATTTCTCACTGTCCACACCTTCTATTTATAACATTAAATGCATAATAATCTCTTAACTAATTACGAAAATACCCCTATTATAAATAATCACATTGTGTACATGTATATAAAACACATTTTGTTATATATTTACTTTTGGTTTTCTTTTCTCATATCTACTGTTTGTGGCTTTATTTCTCATATCAATTTTATCGCTCTCAATAGAAGGATGTTTTTTTTTAGATTGTGTGATTGAGAGGGAGTAAACTTTGAACAATAAGTTTACTTGTTATCTTTCCCTTGTTATTTTCAGTCTCTCTCTTTTCTAGAATGTTAGCTTCTTTCTGGAGCATTTCTTACGACAAATTACAATTTTAAGAGACTGGTGATACTTTTGTGTTACTTGAAGACGAGTGTGGCCTGGCCTTGCTGAATGTGTAGTTTTCTCAAAGGCTCAAAGCCTTTCTCGTCTGCATTTTTTGGATTTGGTAAATTGAAACATAAACATAATTTTCGTATGCTGTATCAGTGCTTCATTTGCAATCTGAATTTGATTTTATAGAATACTTTGATGCAGGCTTTTGATTCATTTTCCCTGGAAAAAGTAATTGTAGAAGATTGCAAAGCTTCAACACATTATTGTATCTGTGAAATGAAGAAAAATGATGCTGCTTTTTTTTCCCTTTTTTTTTTTTGTTTTTTTTTGTTTTTCATTTGATGGTTAAGTGAAGTGGGGGAAGGTATGCAAAATGGGAAGTGAAGAATACTGCATAAAAATGAGTTGGAGACAAAAGACAAGGCAGAAACTTCTATATTTTCACCTTTTCTTCTCATGAGTTGTACTTAATTTGCAGCATATTTGTAGTGTATACTCGGTTTGGCAACGCATCGATCGACTTTCCTATTTGTGCAACAGATTGGTTCATCCATCCCCTCAAGAATTCTTCTCATTTTTCTCAAGCTACAGTATCATTTTGCAAACTTGACTAACTTATCTACTGGAATTGGCATTGTTCATGTGAGTTATTTCCCCCATCTCTTATGATTGTTTCTTGAATTAGAGATAGTCCCAAATTCATATTTTTGATATCGAGGACTACCCTTTTCGGTTTCGGGTTAATTTTTTATTGGTGCCATATTCAATTCTTGAACACCCTTTCTATTTGGCCTTTGATGATCAAACCACTCTAAATCTTGCCGAGTTGTTTAACGGAAGCTTTGTTGTTTATGGTCTTTGCCATCGGTTTGCTTGGCTTGATGTTAAGATGAGGATGTTGATGTGATGTTTTATATTTATGGATGTATGTCACTATTATTATTATTATTATTGATGGAAATTTAAGAATAAAATATAGCATGAAATTGATGACTTGAATTCAAAGTACAAGCTACTCGTAAAAAATGGTTGGTCGTGGCCCGAAGGAAACAGAGAATATATTCTCCTCCATTGTAGTTGAGGAATAAGATCTTTGTATTTGATCTCGTGAATAATAACCATTGACTTGAGATATTAAAATGTTTATATATTTAAATGATAAGGATTCTCGATATTTTTTGCATTCCTCGTTATTTTAGTTGCAAAATGCTTGAGGTAGAAATTCGATTTTTCTTACTTATAATGACTTGATACATTGGTTATACTAAAGATAACTATTTTGCAAAGGATTTGTAAATGCTTTTACAATAAAACTTTGTATACTATGATTGTTGTTTTTCATTTGGTTAAGGTTTAATTAATATCATCATACGAAATAAAAATTTATATAAATCTTTTTTTTTTTTTTTTTTTTTTTTTTACTTTTTTTTAAAAGAGAATTTAATTTTATTGTCAAAAGTTTAGCTTACCTTATCGCGACTCATGAGATCGAACTTTTATTATTAAACGATTATTTTAGAGTCCAAAATCAATTGACAAATTCAAAAAAGAAATACTTGATATTAAAAGAAGTCAGCTATAATATAGAAAATAGTCATGACATGTGGATTCCTATTAATATCCACGAACACTGTAAAGTAAAACAAAAATACATATTAGAAATATTTTCTTCAAAAGTTCAAAATGTTGAAAGTTACATCAATATCTTTCTCTCGTAATATATAT